>JAMQGT020001635.1:0-101525 GCA_024447675.2 Pterophyllum scalare | reverse complement strand
ATGTTATGTCCTGTACTTGGTTCAGTTACGTATTGCTTGAGCATCCCCATTTTCACTTTTAATTCCCCACCCAGTTGTCTAATTCCCTTAAACTGGAACGGCTGCTTTTTGCCAATATTTGATTTTCTGAGTGTGCAGCCGCAGTCCACGCCCTTTGAACTGCATTAATTTCAGACAACGTAGCTTCCTTGGACTTTGAATCAGCCGACAAAGCCTGTCAATGCATTCAAGGCATGTGCCCACACAAAAATAAGTTAATGTGATACAAAGCATATTGCAGTTAGTCAAACAATTGACACAGCAACTTTCAGCTGCTACCTTATTTACAAGGGGTCTTCACAGCAGGTAGCTCTGCAGACTTGGTTTGGAAGAGTTTTACACCTTAGGTTGATGCATAAGCCATTGCACTAGCAAGTCAGTTGATGCAAAAGTGAAAGAAAAAAAAAAGCAATCTTATAGAAGTTGCACAGCATTGAAACACATACTTTTAACAAGAATCAATAAATTCACATATGTGCTAATGAACAAAGCATTTTACAGCATGTGAGCATTTAAATGGCTTATAGTTTTTTTCAGGAGACAAGATTATCTGGGGGAAAAGTTTCTGCAGCTTGATAAACTGGAACTACTTCAATTCACTTGTATTCCCCCACCAAGTTTCCCCACTTTAGGGCAAGAAATCTGGGTAGGGGAAATCACAAAGGATTGGTTATATTCCCTCTTTGACAAGCACTTTGATGACACTTTGAATGGGCAATAATTAAAATCATATTTGCATAATGTTCCCCAAAACTTTATGGACAGCAAATTTAATTAAACTACCATACTTAAGCACCATGACCTTGAGGCAACTAAGAAAAGGAGATGCTACTTTCCCCGTTCAAAGGTATGCTAATTATACCATTTGAAAACATTTTACACTCTTTCGTCAATTTTTCAGCACACAGCCTATAGCTCTCTAGTGGGCACATAAAATATCAGTATGGTCCTTTAAGTCTGAACTAGTAAGCAGGACAATTAGAAACCTCTCTGCAGTAAATATTAAGCGGATACTGTGCATTTGACTAGAAATGAGGGATTAACTACTTAAAATGTTCTGCTTGATCCCTTGACTGGACTTCAAAGTGAAGTTATATTGGAGGAAGAGCATTTGAGAAGATGGGCCATTATCTGTGGCCCTGTCGTGCCGCCGACACTCAGAAGTCAGAGCGTTTCCAAGAAAGTTTGAACCCTGTGGGAATGCACTAATGTAGGAGCCCTTTAGTTTGGCACATCACACGATGGCATGATTCGATTCAATTCAATTCAATTTTCTTTATATAACGCCAAATCACAACAAACAGTCACCTCAAGGCACTTTATACTGCAAGGTAAAGAGCCTACAATAATAACAGAGAAAACTCAACAGTCTAAACGACCCCCGATGAGCAAACCACTTGGCGACAGTAGGAAGAAAAAACTCCCTTTTAACAGGAAGAAACCTCCGGCAGAGCCAGACTCAGGGAGGGGCAGGATTGTACCTCCCTGAACCTGGCCAAACTAGTGTTTACAAACCAACTTGGAGGGAAATAAGTAACTTTTACACTGGTCCACAAATTATATTCACAATAATTGGCCTAAAAGTGTGATTGGTCCACATTTTTTATCTTTCAAGTTTGCTTTTCACACACACTTTGGTTAAGTTTAGGTCATTCCATCACTTTTGTTTTAGTCCTGTAATTGTGTGACAGACTAACATCTGTGTGTGTTCATAGCGGCATGTCAGATTATTTTCCTCTCTGTGAATAGCAGTGGCTGTCCAACTATTCCTCTTTTCCCTTATGGTAGGCTTACAATTGGGTATATGGAAGAATGCAATTGATGAAGCATAATTGCTGTTGGCACAGTTTCAGAGGGCGCTGGCTGCCTTACACAGTGCTTATGATTGCTTCTTTCTTGGCCAAATACTAATCACATGGTAGTGATACTTTGCTTCACATTTTCTATTTTTTTTTCTCCTGCTTTTTACTGAATCACAAATTAATGCATTGTGAGCCGTGCCAGTTCTTAATGACAGATGCTGTAAAATCATGTGGTTTGATTTCTAATAAAAGTGAAAAGAATGAACTCGTGCCAGATACCTTTGGAAGCTAATACGAAAGACCCGGCTACTGAGGAAAGCAACATCCTTTCAATTAATTCTGAGAGCGCAGAAATTTTAATTGCGTTCATAAGCTTGACAGCGGCGTTTGCCAGATTGAATTTCATTATTCAAATTGAATTTTTCTTTTAAGTATTTCATTTGATATGGAATGGTTAAATTCATGTCGCTGTTTTACATCCAAGGCCCGGCTCGCTTGCAGGTAGCAAAGGATTAAATGTAGTATACAAAAAGTGCACAATATATTCATGGTTCAGAAGCACACTTCCTTAACTGTACTGATAAATAATGTGCATGGTTCCCTAAAGAGAATCAGCAATACTAATGAAGCTTATTCGTGGTTGTCCTTTACATCTTAGCACTCATTTCAAACAAATCAGCCACTTGTTTTTCTGGCTGCCCGTGTGAGCTCACAATCAAAAGACTACCTTGCCATTGATGAGGGTTTGGAATCCAGTCTGTTCTTTCCAATATGTATGGTTTTAGTGAGTTCTCATGCAAACAAGAATTCCCAAGCTGTGTTGCTTCTTACAGCGTATTGAACCTTGTTGATCCATACCTTGCCCAAGAACATTTGTCTCCAGCTCGTTTGGCTAGTGTACCATCCTTGGGCAAAAGTTGAGTGTAGCATGATCTGGCCTACTTGAAGAGGTGGGCTTAGGCTCTGCGGTTCAGTACAACCTGGGCACATAGTATGTAGTGTGATCATTAGCAGGGGCTGCAGTGTTGCCTCAGTGATGTCTGACTCAGTGAAAATCAGCGTGTTAAAGAATTATTGAATCTGCAATTCATGTGAGAGGACACTTTGAAAAACTATGCCAATTAAACCACGAAATGTGCAAAATCGTAACCCACAACAGCACAAACACACACACAGAATGCGCGTGTGTGTGTGTGTGTGTGTGTAGGTGAAAGAGGACACAAATGAGTATGAGAGGAGATGCAGCGCT
The DNA here is from genome assembly GCA_024447675.2 of Pterophyllum scalare. Taxonomy (NCBI): domain Eukaryota; kingdom Metazoa; phylum Chordata; class Actinopteri; order Cichliformes; family Cichlidae; genus Pterophyllum; species Pterophyllum scalare. Next base: position 98,435 of record JAMQGT020001635.1, on the reverse strand, counting down.
GATACAAACTGAAGCACACTCGGCTCCAGATTATTGAGAGCAGTGTGAGTGCAGGTATATTAGGGAGAGGGGGGAACTCCACTTTGACACACTAGAAGGTTACTGTGATTAGATGAATACACGCTAAATTTCTAAAACACTCTTCTTGGGTTATATCAGGTGTGATCAAAAAGTTCTGGGAATGGGGGAATAAAAATCCAGGATTTCATCTGATATCAGTTTGGCTGATTTCTCATTCAGATCTTCTGTAACTCTAAACTGTCTTCAGCGCAGCTGGTTACACGCTGCAGAAGGCCAGGCTCTTCCCTTTGTACTTGTGCCTGTGCAGTGGCTGCTGGGTCTCCTCCAGTATGTGAAAATAGTGATTTTCAAAATCGTGGTAATTTTCGTGATGTGGATTGTGTTGATGGGAGGCGAGTCACCAGACTGTGAGCGGATATTGTGTTTCCGTGGCCGTAAAGCTATGCTTTCAAAGCGCTCTGAGCTGGTAGATGGCACTCTGACATCCATCACATTTCAGATATTTTCTGCTTGATGTTATCCTTCAGACCCTTTTAGGAAGCTGCTGTGAAAGTCTGTCTCAACTTCATTGGTGATTTCATGTCAATAACTCAATTAATTTAGAAAAATAGATGAATTAAAAAAATTATTTCTGAGTATTCTCCCAGTTGCTACTTATCTGAGTGCAGCTGTGACTGCTGTGCTTTCTTAGGATCATAATCCCACAGACACAGAACCACAGCCACTTTGACTCTCGGTAAGGCTGTCTTTGCCCTTTGAATGCTAAAGACATTGCTTCTTTGAACACCAAAAACAAACAATATAATTTAATCTCAATCTGAAGGCAACCCAAAGCAATTCAACAAAAGATACGGTGCCTGATGGTGTCATATAGGTCATGGGCTGGCGAAGTGAGCCGAAGGAAAGCACAGCACCGAGGAGAAAGCTAGCTCCATTTGGGGCAGGAGACGTGTTACTCGCTCCGATATACCTCTTCAACAAAGGCACTTTAATTTCATTCATACCTGCAGTGTTTGCTTAGGAGCAAGTAGTATTGACTCGGTCCCAGAAGAATGAAAAAGAGTCTCCAAATATTGATACCATCAATTTTCAGAACTGTTGCACTGTGGAAGATATTGTTATCCCTGCTGCTAAGTCAGCTGTGGTAAACATACATCAATGACACATTTTTATTGCAAATATGCTTACCCTGCATAGTAATAGATAAATAAATAAATCTTGTATTTTTTCCCCTTTTTTTCTTTTCTATTTTGAGGAGGGGAAATAAGAAAACAATCAATTGTCTCCAGAAGGCTGTTGTTTGAAAGCCACTCGACTGATTTACATAATTTTAGGTTGCATGTGTACCCAGTTCTAGCTTTGCTTTTTAGCCTAGAGTCTTTACTGGCATTTTTATTTTACTGTGTACAACTACAAGAGAAACTTAAAGTTCAGTTATACAGCTGTTATCCCTCGCCCCATTAAAGCCTTAGCCAAGTTCTTCGATCTGGTGTTTTGCTCCATAGGTGGGGGAGAGAGAAATATAAAAAAAAGTTCAATAGTCTTTATTTTTTATTTATTTATTTTTTTAATTGGGTGAGCAACAGTTCATAATAAGGTACAGTGGAAATTAATTATAAAAAAAAACAGGCTCCTGTTAAAATGGCAGTTTTTGAGATGTAAAAAAAGGTGTGAGTTTGAATGGGTGTTTGTCTCTCTGTGTTAGCCCTGTGACAGGCTAGAAGGGAGTTCTGTGCCTCGCGCCCTATGAGCAAAGCACGATGCTGCCACCGTCATGCTTCATGCGTATTGTTCTTTTTCAGAAATTAAGTGTTTTGCACCAAATATCCCCCCCCAAAAAGAAGTTCGACCTTAATCTCATCAGACTAAAACACTTTTCCCCACCTGCTTTTCTGAGACTTGGTGGATGCCATTTATGTCTAAGATTTCGCTTTAAAAGTGAGTAAAAGTTCGTATTTGGCAGGAGTGTGTAGACTTCTTAAATGAGCTGGATGTGCTCAGTGTCTCACATTGCACTGGTTAATGCAAAAGGTAAATGCTGTAACTAAAGTCATTTTCCCACACCTGACATTTTTTGTCATTATTGTTATCCGCTTCTTTGGGAAAGGGGAATGACATCCCAGTGACTGGGCTGAAGGGAAAACACTCCAGAGTTGGATTAACCGCTCAGAAGTTATAGAATATATCTATGCCTTGTGTGTTTTACTGGCTCAATTCAGCCATGACTACAAATGAATCAAGTGTAGCTGTGAAAAATGAACTCTCTATCACAGCTTCAGGAAATCTATGGTGCATTGAAAGCAGCATTTAATCAACTATCAAATGATAAAATTGCTTTTCAGCCGGTTTTGAAGGGAGATTGATCTATTTAAAGATTGATCACCATTTTAGGATGGATTTAAAATGCATTTGAGAATGGGGCCAACAAAATTAAAGTGGAATATGTAATTCTGGTAGCAGGATCATTCGTGATGTTCTCAGTGTGCAGCTTTGTTACCCATGTGCTACGTGTAGTGCAGGAGTCTTTGTAATTGGGGACTGTCTTCAAAGAAAACAGAAATCTGCCTGCTGTCTTTGCCAAATGTGTTTAACAAATTATAGCGCTGGCTGGTGGCAAAGCTGGTAGCTGTTTTCTCAGTTGCCTGTGGTAAATTTCATTTGAAATTATAATCAAACTGAGGTAACTCTTGAGCTTGAGCAACATTAGCTGGATGAGGAACATTTCCACACAAATGTTATTTGCTAAAGTTTTATACAAGTATATATTTTCAGTGAATGCTTGCAAAGAGTTATGGAACTCTGATACATTCTGCAAATGTAAGTTGTATTTTCCTGAAAGCTCAGCATTATCAAAATATCATTTAGTGGCTGATAAGCAACTGTAATATGAATAGACAGCATTAAATGAAAATTAAACATCATAAATTTTTATATTCTTGAATATAAGCCAGCAGGGGGGTAACCCCCAATTGGCCCTATGAGTATCTTATTAAAATATTAAATCTCCAAGGACAAATCTATTTTGAAGCAAGCATTTTTAGGGTTTTAATTATACTTTTACTAGATAATGAGACCCTGTGATTGAGCCCGTGGCAAGGTTTAACTACCTCAGGTCAAGGACTAGTATAACTGTACACATCGAAGCACCAGCGCTTCCTCTTATAATTCATATTGGTAAGAAGGACCAAATTAGAATGTGAAACCAAGATTAAACACAGTATTAATAGTTGTACTGGTGCAACTAAGAATCCGCCTTTATGGTCTCTGTTAAAATGATCCTGTTTCAGAGGAATGAAGCCTCCTCCGGGTCTCACCTCTTCCTCTGGCTGTACTTTTGTTTATTTCACATGCTTCATCAGTTTTATTTTTACATTCTTGTCCGGTGTCACATCTTTGCGGACATATCATTGCCACTCGCTGAGTGGTGATCAAATTTGCCACGGATACAGCACGGTGCCCCGCACACCCCTTATGCTTCTTGATCAGGAACCTGACCTCGCTTCTCAGACGCCGACAGAGAAAGCGGGCCAAGAGAGTCGGCTCTCTCATGTTGCTTAATCGGCTTCAGAGGGAGTTTGGAGACGCGGATTCATGGGAGCGTCGCTCTTGGCCCGCTGCTAGAAAGGTTCAGTTTGTCGAAGTTGGACTAGTTTCCATGCTTCCCTCTATTTCCTACTTGGGTTGCCATCATCATGGCAGGAACCCAGACTTGGTTCATGCCTTTGTCTACACCTGCTCCTATGGATTTCTCCACTGAAGTCCTTTATTTTAGATGACTTGTTATGTCATGAGAAGCTGGATTTCATGTTTATCTCTGAGATGTGGCAGCGTGTGAATCAAGTCGCACATCTTTTAGAACTATGTCCCTGAGACTGTTCATTTTTTTGTGCACCTTAGATTTCTGGCCAAGGAGGCAAAACCTCTGTTATTTTTCAAAAGACATTTTTATGCCACATGATCTCTGCAAGCTGTCATGGCACTTTTGAGATGATATGACCAAAATCAGATAAGATCAGCCTTTGCATGATATTTTCTTATATCTTCCACCTGAGTCCACTTAATTTTTTTTTCAGACTTCCAAGACTTTTTATCTTTTTCTATTAAATTGAACAGGATCATCATCATCAGGGACTTCAGCATTCATACTGATGATTCACCTGACAGTTCTGCTAAGGAGTTCTTGAGCGTCTTGGACTCATTCAACTCGTTTAACTTTGTTCAACTTGTATCTGGGTCTGCTCATATTGTAGGACACTCTTTGGACTTGGTCTTCAGTTATGTTATTACAGTCACCATTTGCGCATAGACAAAGTTGCTTTCAATGAGCATGAATCTCTGTTAATGTTTGCTTTGCTTCAGATGCTTTTACTTCTATTTTCAATTTTTCAGCCTCTTCTGATGATAATGTGGAGCTCCTTGTAAACTCTTTTAATGAACATTGCCTTGCTATTATGGATCAGGTTGCTACTTACAAAATTAGTTATCACTGTGTTGTTTCTGACGCAGCCTGGTTAAATAATAAAATTTGTGGCCTTCAACATTCCTGTCAAAAAGCAGAACGACTGTGGAAGACCACAGGATTGATTGTCCGTAAACAGTATTTTAAAGAACTTCTCTATTCATACAATGAGGCAGTGCAAGAGCCAAGATCTTATTTTAACAGTCTCATAAAGTGTAATAAAAATAATCCTAGGGTGTAATTTGATGATGACTGTAATGCATTTCTGAATCATTTTGTAAATAAGGTGATGGACATAAGATACAAATTATTCTTAGGTCCGTTCCCTTATGACCCCCAGTGCTCTGCCTCATTTACCTCATTCTTTCCAACGACACTAAATTATTTAGTATAACGGTTAAGATAAAACCCTCATCCTCCTCGTTAGAGAGCTTATGCCCTCTGTCCTGTGTGGATCTCTTGCAAGCATTGGTCCTTCATTGCTGTCTATTATTAATAACTCACTGAGGCAAGGTTGCATTCCATCCTATTTCAAATATGCTAAGGTAATTTCTTTACTTCAAAAAGGAAAAAAAATCTTGATGCCAAATCTCCCAGCATTTACCGGCCAGTTTCAAAGTGACCATTTCTTAGCTCATTATTAGAAAAAGTTGTTGAAAATCAATTCAGATCCTTATTATGCACATTACAGGTTTCTGGTTTTCAAAAACAGCACTCCACTGAAACTGCCCTTTTAAAGGTCTAGAATGATCTAATGGCATCTGATGCAGGGAATTGTTCTGTACTCATACTGCTTGACTTCAGTGCTACTTTTGGTACTGTTGACTATGCTGTTTTACTTAATAGGGTGAAGGTTTTAGCTGGTATCTCTGGCTCAGCACTAGACTGGTTTTCCCCTACTCTATCTGGAAGGACATTTTCTGTATGGCGTACAAGTTCTCGTCTAAACCGTGGGGTTCCACAAGGTTCAATCTTTTGCCCATTGTTATTTTCCTTTAACACCGTTTCTTTAGCCTGTATCATTCAATCTTTTTCTGGCATTTCCTATCATTCTATGCTGATGACATTCAGCTGTACATGGCTTTTAAGCCTCTCCAGTTGGATAGGCTGTCCATGCGCCTAGATTATTGTAATGCCCCTTTTATCAGCATAGACAAATCATCTTTGTCAAACTAAATGTTGCAGCCAGACGCCTAATACACTCTAGCAAGTGAGCTCACATTACCCCTATTTTTTTCTCTTATTAACTACTTGTTAAAAACACTGCTGTTTGCCGTCTTCGCTTACAAGCTCAGAATCTATTAGTTGTCCCTCATACAAGATGAAGACTAGGAGATACAGAGCCTTACAGTCAGGTGCACCAAGGCCCTGGAACAGTTTGCCGCTCTGACTTGTTTAGCTGACTCTGTGGAGTCTTCTGTTTAACCATATCATGTTTTGTTTTGATATGGTGTCATGAATTATACAGTGCTTTGTGACTTTTGTCTGTGAAAAGAGCTATATAAATAAACTTTACTTACTTACTCATAGCTCAGAACAAAGACATTGATTACGAATGCAGAGATAAAGGGCCTGCCTAATGCAGTTCTTTACAGTAGACCTCGCTGTTGGAGATCTATTTTCAGTAATTAGAGCCATAAAGGAAGTGAAATCTCATCACAGTTAGAAGATCAGATTGGACACATCTAAGGCTGCTTTAGATCTTCTATGCAGCTTCTTTAGACAAAGGGCTTTGGTAATTAACTCTGGGAGATCCATTGGCTTTGGCTGAATTACTGTTGCTAGTTAGGCCTGCGAAAGGACAATAGCTGAAATGATAACTCTGCCCTAATTCTTTAGCTGTATTTTAGGGCATCTAAAAGAGAACTGACATGCTTGTATTAGTCACACCCGTTGTCTAAGCAAAATTTCATCACGTGCATTTTTAAAACTGTTAAATCAATAACATGAGTAACTGTAAGTGAGTGTGTTATTTGTATTTATTGTAATTACAGGCCAATTTATGAGATGAGAAAAGGTTTTATTTCAAAGTCTAGTTCCCAAAGAATCCATTCTGCCATTTAGTGGTGTGACTTGCTCTGGCTTTCCGAGCACAGCTCTTTCTCCTCTTATCCCCTGCAAATATATTACTGCAGCATGCTGAAATTTTCAGACATTCATAATTGAGTAGTGTATGATGAATAGCACAAGGGTGTTCCATTTCAGGCTTGGAAAACAGTGGAAGGATCTGCAATGAGCCAGTACTTTGTTCAAGCTATCAAGCTCCATGTATCTCAATATAGAATACAATTTGTTACAGTTAGTGCATGAGAATGAATATGAATTTTAGAGCAACGTGGCACTCTCATCATTGCAAATGTAAGTTGCATTTCCTAAAACCTCAGTATTACCAAAACATTAATTAGTTGTTGTTAAATAACTGTTTGTGGTGCACTAGAACTACTGAATTTCTTATTTTTAGTCACAAGCCACTTTATTAGTTACACCTGTTCAACGGTTTGATGCACAAGTCTGATCAGCAACGCACCAAAATCACCAAAAACAACAGAAAAAGCTATGTGACACCCTGTGGTTATTATTGGCCCTGGAAAACCTATTTCTTAACGTGATTGGCCGAATGAGGTGTCAATCAAAATGGGAGGGTCTAGCCTGCCATGTAAAATGCACTGCATACGTCTCGCGGACGGGACGTAGCGGGTTTACAGGGTAAATTACATTGAACATGGCATTTTTGTTGGCGCCAGACGGGATGGTCTGAGTATTACAGAAATAAGGTTTACAAAGAATAGTTCCAAAGAGAAAATGTCCAGTGCGTGGTGGTTCTGTGGGTGAAAATGCCTTTTTGATGCCAGAGGTCAGAGAGAAAGCCAGACTGAACACAGGCTGCATGAAACGTTGAAGCAGATGAGCTGTTGTAGAGGAAGTCCACACTGGGTGTCAGTCCTGTCAGCAAAGAACAAGAAACTGAGGCTACAGTTCACACTGGCTCACCAAAATTGTTCGGGTACAAATCTGCAGCACCTGTGTGATGCTGTCATGAAAATAAGGACCAAAATCTCTGAGGAGCCTTTGGTCCATATTGACAAGGTTCCTGCACCTTGTTGAATCTGTGCCATGAAGAATTAAAGGCAGTTCTAAGTACCAGATCCAGCCTGGTACTTATTACTTCAGTGTTAAAAATAACATTTAAATAACTAATTTGCAGTTATAATCACAGTTGTGACTGATGGGGTAGAGGGGCTCTGGATCACTGAGCTTTAAGTGAAAATGGGAAATCTATCATTTATTGTAAACATTTTTTTGGGCCTTTATTATACAGACTAGTAGTGGAGAGTGGACAGGAAAGCAGAGAGAGTGTTGTGGAAGACACACAGTAAAGGGTCTTAGGTCAGATTCAAACCCAGGCTGTTGCATTTTACCCTTGCAGCATAAGGTTGCCTGCTCACCTTGTGAGCTAAACTGGCCTCAGATCTTTCATTTTTAATGAGAAAATTGTGCAGACGTGAAAAAAAAAATTCCAATTGTTTTGCACCCAACAGTGTAATAACTTACTGCAAATGTAATGTGTTAGAAAATGCAATCAAATATTGCAATAATATGTTATAATACCATATAATGAATAATATAATAACTTAAACAATAATGCAATAAATTGTGTGTATAATGTGATAATATGAACACATTGTTTCCTTTCTCAAAGTAGAAACTCTGCAAATAAACACAATTTCTGTTACTGCTGGTGTCATGTTAATATCGCTGAAAGTACTGAACTTTCCGGTTAATTTATTATTTGGGAGGGTAAACGCTCTACTTTAAAATCACAACAGATGACAAGTGGTGATTTATTACTGGGCAAAGATGCATCAAATTTAAATCCCCGTGAGTGAGAAGTTAACTCTCCCGTGTTCAGGTTGAGTGGCTGTTGTGTAACGATTGTCCATTATGCCAGATTGGATTTTGGATTAGAAACCAAAAGTAGATGAAAAAAAGCTGGAAAAGGCAAAACAGTCGGTTCTGACTGATCAGATGTTAGTTATCATGTGGGTCATGTGTCAAGGGTCTCCTCTGTCTCCTCTGATCTTCTTCAAAATGGGTTTCAAAGAAAATTTAGCATTAGGGAAAAGTTGAAACTTGATGCTTAAAGTCAACTTTACTCTTTAAATTATGTCCACAAAGTTAAACTTTGTCAGCATCTGTCTTATCCAATAAGATAGAGTTATCTCACTTCAGTTATTTTTTGCTGCAAAATGAGATGGTCAAGCATACGCGGCCACCTGCAATAAATGTTGCCATAAGACGGTCAATCTGCCATCAGCCTGATATCAGTCTGGAATTGAATGGGGTCAAGCTGGCAGTTACGTGCAATCTGTTTCTGATAATAAAGCAATTAACTGTGATAAATTGTCAGAAATCTCATATCTGTGATTGTTTACATAGAGATTCACATTTAACAGCAACCTTCCTGTTCTCTAGAAATACAACCAGAATGCAACCAGCTGGCAGGAAGTTTGGTCAGGTTGGTGGTGCATGAGATGTGAGCCCTGCTGTTCATGGTATTCCCAGAGTATTTTAATTTATTTATTGATGTTTTTTTTGTCACTGGATGAATACACTATCAACAGGCCAAATATTGCGATACTATGCTGTATGTTTTTCTTTCCCCCACCTCCACCCCTAGTGGTTATTTTGATAGCTTGGTCCACAGAGCAGGTGATAACCTGAGACGGCAGTTAACAGCCATATAGGTAACTCCATCTCAACCACTCTCCTCAGCAACAACGTGTAAGTGTAACCTGTAATGAACTAATTTAAACAGCCTCTAAATGACTTTAAATTGTCATTCAACAGTGGGTGACTTTAAAAAGTCATTTAAAAGTGAATGACATTAAATAGAACTTTAACTTGCCCTTTTTCTACTTGAGCCCACAAAGATCTATAAAAATCGCACCAATCTGATGAATTTCCGCTTGATTTTTATAACCAAAGTTTGCTTTGTTAAGCAAAAGCCATGCTTTAGATTGTATAACTATGTGAGTCATGTGCCAAACTGATGAAAATATATATTTTCACTGGGATGATGTCGGGTTAATTAATTTTTCTTGTCTAGTTATAGACTGATGTTCGATGCACCTGGCACAAAGTCGGGTGTGGAGAGGTGTCCAAAGAAACACTTGAGGGTTCTGCCATGTTCATCTCTATCTGAGGGTTGAGTGATGAGTAGTTCCAGCATTTCCTCGGGTAGGATAATAGGAGATGCTATTTTAGAATTTGCTGCAATGACAGGAGGCACTAGCCAGCAGAATGTCAAGGATGGAGCCATCATTAACTTGTAATTCACATTTTGGCCTTTTGGAATGAACAGACTGGCATTTACATAGTGCTTTTCTCATCTTACTGACCACCCAGTTTGAGACTGCAATCCACATTCAGTCATACATTTGCAGAGTGCTTTATTCCAAAAACTTTAAGCACTTTATCTACCTCTCATGACCAATTTAGAATCACCAGTTAACCTAGCAAACATGTTTTTGGAGTGTGGGAGGAAGCTGAAGTACCCAGAGGAAAACCCACACAGGTACTGGGAGAACGTGCAAAACTCCATCCAGAAAGACACTCAGCCAGGGTTTAAACCAGGAACTGAAAGGACCACGAAGGCTAACGGAGTAATCCTTATGCATTTCTGCAACTAAAAACTAAAATGTGGAAATCTCCATAGCATCTCTCAGTTGGTGGAGCACCTGAAGTAGTGTATGCTGAAACACACGGAAGCCAAATCTAATATCGTCTCTGTCACAGCGTTGTAGCTGAGAGATTCCCGGGTATGCGAAGCGTTAAACATGGATAAAAATGGTGATGAATTTGTCTGCAGCAGCTAAACTTAGAATATGGATTTCTACTGTGTTTGCAGTGCAGGAGTAGTTATCCTCAGTATTAAAGTCTAAAATTCTGGAGAGAATCAGTTTGGAAGCTGCAGTTTTGGAATGAGAAGCATCTGTGCCTCGTGTTCATGCCAACATGCAGGACGAGTGCAGAAAGAATGAAGCCTTTACTCACTATTGTTTGTCTTTTATTTGTTTCATTAAAAAGTCAAACCAACACTTTGAAACTGAAGGGAAATTTTAAAAAAAAGGACTCAAACGTTGGTTGGTTTGGTTGGTCGTGTGATCATAATTAGATCAGTAACAGAAATACACAATAAATAGCAGATAGTAGATAACAGAAATATAAGTCCCTATATACCACTATCATTTCTTAAATGTTGCCAATACAAATGAAGACAGGATAATTTTAAGCATAGTTTTAAAGATAAAAAATTTGACCTTATTTGACCTTGAAGAAGAGGTCACAGGGCCACAGTATCATATTTAGAATCCCTATAGCTCATTCCCTATATGCCTTTATGTTGCCAATACGAAAACAATGACAGGAAGAACAACAGTTTTATAAATGACAGTACTATCTCTTTGACCTTCAGATCAATCTGTTAACACAGAAGGAGAGTTCAGAGGTCAAATATGACACGTTTTAAATATTTTTATGGCATGTGTGTAGATTTCGTGAATCTCCAAAAATGTCCCATTTTGTTCTCTTTATAATGCAGTGCTTTGCTGTGGAGAATAAAAGAATAAACGTTTATGGAGTGATGCTGAAATGCTTTTCTGACCTGAATGCCTGAATTCGGTGGTCTCCGAAGGTTGTTGTCAAATAAACCAGCAGGCCGGCACATGCCCCTGAATGTCTGCCCATGTGCCTCTGGTTGATTAATGCTCAAAATCTGCTCTTTAACCTAACAGTCATTCATTTCAAATGCATATCAGATAGCACAAACTGTAGTGAAAACAAACCATCAAAAATACGATGTTATGAAGGACTGATATTGATGAGATTTTATTGATATTGGGGCCATTATTAATTCTGGTTTTAGGTTAGGCTCATTAATCCTTCACTTATTGATTTCAGATCAGCGCTCTGTGTGGGAGAGCAAAAAAGTTCTACACAGGTTTTTGTTGTCAGTGCAACTGTTTGATTATCTCAGTCTGAGCGCATGAGGAAAAGGGCACGAGCTGCACTGCCAAGATCTTAATGTAATTATTTTGTGCAACTGGAAGGAGGAAGCACAATACCAGCAAAAAGAAATACCGGAGGCACGCATTTCTCATGGAATCTGTTTTCTCAGTGTGTATAAATGCAATGAAGGCATTACATTGGCTGGGTTTCATTTTTGATCAAGTTAATTGCAAGTTTTATCCATTTTTTAGAAACTGCTACATTATTAGGTGCTACCAGAATATATGCGTATATTCATACCTTTCAAGAAGCAAGCGCGAGATGACTTATATACCAGAATATGACACATCTAACCCTCCCTGTCATTCAGTCATTCAGCTGAGCCAGGACCTTTTACACCTTTTGACTGTGACCTTTTAAAAAAGGAAACCGCGCCAAAATAATCAGGCAGCATGGCAATGGATTAGCAAGTGTCATTTTTTTTAAAATATAAAATAAAGCACACACTATCTCTGAAAATACCCATACAATGTTATCATTTTATTATTAATAATATTTGATGGTGATAATACATTGAGAAAAAAAGATTTAAGAATTGTATCAGTCAGTCAGTTTTTGATTTCAGTCAGATTGCCATGGAGGAGGAAAGGTGATTTCCCTAAGCAGTTCTGCACAGCTTTACAACAGCACCAGTCCTAATTGTTAGTCCTCCAGTGGCCACATGACACTACCCCCAAATGTGATTCAGTCCCTATACACTCCCATGTTAAAGTGCCCAACTTTTTACAGCATTAAAAGGGCATGTTTACAGCCTGGTACAAGACAAAACCATTCCTCAAAGATTCATAAAAGCCCCCTTCAACAGGTAGGCACAGGTAGCTGTAGCTAGACCTCACCTCATCTTTTTGTAGCCACTGAAATGGACCTCTCCATCCATATTTTTGCTCTTGGTGCCTCTTTGGAGCATTTTAATGTAATTATTTGATTTGATTATGGTTCACATAATCCAAGAGTTTGTGCATCAGTTTTGGTGAGTGAAATCTGAGCGGTATTTCGTTACTTGGCACTAAATATCGGGTATCTTTTGTGCACTCATCCTGTAAAATCTCTATTTGCAGCTTGCTAACTAATTTGATAGCATCAGTTGATAACACGGCACACCGCAAGCTAAAAAATTGTTTATTCCAAAAACCGGTGGGTGGCATCAGTCTTTAAGTGGCTCTTCCACACTAATAATAGGGTAGCCATCTGAACACAAAGAAATAAAGTATGTAGCAGCCATATAGGCCAATTGGTGCATTCCTCTCAATCCACTATGAGGGCCTATTTTATGCCATTTTTGTTCCTCTTGCTTGTAAAGTCATTCTATCCATTGTCAGGTCATGGCTTAGTCTTTTGCTTCCAAAGTATATTTCATGATTTATTGGTGTGGGCTCTTAAGATAGGTGCATAAATGAAAGCATTGGCAGATACATCACCACCCAAGGTCACACACATCTCGCATTTCTCAGCACAGGCGTTTATTACAGAGGGCACTCAGTTGATTAAAATATGATTTAGATGAGGGACATTTAGCTTGGTTCATTATTTCTTTTCAACATAATGGGAGGTATTAAAACATTAAAGTCCTATAGGAAGTGAATGCTTTTATTATGAATTGCTGTACGTGGCGTGATGACATAAATTTACTGCATAAAACTTGACTGTTGAGTTGTGAATTGGTTTTCATCAATTTCTTGCATCATTTTGGGTGAGCGTCTTGAAGATATGACGGGTCAAAGCAAAGTATGTGCTTGTGGATGCGTGTCTCATAAAATCTGATGAAGGTTTCTGCTGAAGTGGAGAGACAGTTTCTGTTCAATATAGGCATGCCATCTTAGATTTTCTCCAACATGTATCCTTCTCCAAGTCTCGCAATATCTTTTTTGACATTAAATCAAGAGAAGTCTGTTCCATCACCCGTCGGCTGCTTGATCCTAGAATGATATTTGCCGCAGGTTTCAAGTTAGTGAGACTGTAACTAAAGCATAAAGTTTATAATTTGACCTGGTGGTTTGTTCAACATAGACTGCTTAGATGCAGAGGGATTGCATGCTATAAGGCGATAAAAAGTATTCTTGAGGCTTTGATCGCTGGTTCAATATCCATTACTTTGGCACAACAGAGACAAGGGGATCCAGCAGTATAAATTAACATCAAAGGCAGATGAGCTAATGGGGAAAGGTCTACTACTAGTCATATGCCAGTATAAAAGTAAAATAAAATCAGTTCCTACCAACTTTAATTATTCTACAAGAATCGAGAACATGGTTTCAAGCTAATGTTAAAATTCAGCAAATGTGATGTTACTGGTCTTTTGAATCATTTATCATTGGCATAATTTTTAGGCCTCTATACAGGACAAAGAGCACATACTTTGCCTTTTATGTAAATTTTGTGGGGTTTATGCATACAGTTTAATTCCACCGACTAGGCCATCGCTACTTATGGTGCTCATTCGATGAACTCTTTCATAGGTCCATATAATATTCATAGTCTTGGCTTTCAAAGATATATAAATCCAGTGTTAAAATCATTACTGTAGCTCATTGTATAGTCATGCAGAAAAGAAAATGTTCAATTTGGTACAAGTAGCAGGATCAGAGTTGTGAAATTGAGCCAGTTGTGTTATGGTGTGAATGCAAAATGTTTAAGGTGGTTCTATTTGGATATTCAGGTATTATCAATATTGCTGCACCTGCACTATATGGACAGAAGTACTGGACCATTCCTCTTAATCTTTAAATTTAGGTGTAAATCATCAAGCAACTAGCAGTGCAGTCTGCCTTTACAAACATTTGTGAAAGGATGTGCTTGTTGTAGCAGGATGCCACGGTTGCATCAAGCCAGCCAGTGAAATGTCTTCTCTCCTATGTATTCCGTGATCATCTCTAAGTTTAAGTACTCAAGCATGAAGTGGCAGACCGGGGTGGGGGTGGAGGGTTGCAAGTGCTGAGGAGCATAGTGTGCAAAAGTCCTCAACATTCTGCTTACCTAATAATGAAGAAGTTCCAAACCTCAATAACATCAGCACAAAAATTGTTCACCGGGAACTTCATGGCATGAATTTGCATTGCCAAGCAGCTCCTGTAGGTGTAATGTGTAGATGGCCCAGTGCTTTTGTCCGTATAGTGTATTTCCTTTAATTAATTATAACAGTAAAAACAAACCTTAGTCTTATATCGCTTGCTTAGAGTGCTGGTGTTGCTATATGGAATATCTTCTGCTGAGATTTTTTTGGACAATAATTTTCTCTTGCTCTTCAAATAAACCTAAAAGAGAGAGAGAGAGAGAGAAGTTAATGTTTTTTAATGAAGTTAACAGCAGATTTGCAGCCTCATGAGAATACTGAGAAAACATGAGCGCAAGTGTAAATAAGCTTTGGGTTTTAGGTCTTCGAGTTTCCAGTGGACAATAGATTTCCATGCTTCTATCACTCTATTGAACCGATTTCTTTATTTTTTACAAACTGTGCACTCACCACCATAGCAATAGCAGTGGAGCTGCATCATCCTTTTAGAACTACTTTTTCTCTTTCAGGGTTGTGATTGGTTCAGTAAACGTGATGATGGGTACATTTCCCTCAAGACAAGACCTTTAATTAACTGTCTGTTGTCATTAGCAGGAGCAGCCAAAATTTGTGATGGCTGATGAGAACATGCAAAACTATGGCCTCCATTAGCTGTTCCGATACCATACTTGTGAAATAGTGAATGTAAAAGCAAATTGGAGCATGAAGAAGAAAGAAAGCTGAGCATGCCGATGTCATGCATATTGAACCATTCAGCCTGGCACTATCTTGTCCTTCTTTTTTCTTCTTCTTCTCTTTTATCCAGAACTAATGAATTACCCTTGGAAGTAATTGTCATATCGGTCTCATTAACACTGAGGCTTCTCCTTTCAAGTGCTTTAGCCTTCAGAACTGCTGTCGAATTCATTGCACTAAAGCAGGTAAGAGAAGAAGCATAATATAAACTCTTCATTGCACAGGACATCAAAATGCTGAGTGCAAACAAATGTTAAGTTGAAGATAACGATCTTAGTGTTAACCTCTAATACGCTATTGTTTGAAATCCATGCATTTTTGATACAGGCACTAATACATTCAGTGGCACAAGGGTATGCTTTACATATTCAAAACAGACCATTACCTGATTGGATGTGATTGCTTTTTTACGGAAAACAACTCCCATGATGATCACCTGTGGTTTCAGAATACCACACCTTAGCTACAATTTCCACAACAGCTACCGCATCACACCTTCAAAATGCTAATGAACACAAACAGGAGAGGGGCTGGTGTGGGCACAAAGGGTGAAATCATGTTCCGGTTGTTTCATGTCAGCATGAGCATCTTCCTGGGTCTGACAGATCGGCCAATTAACCTTATTTACCGCGGCTCCCCTCATCCTTTAACGAGCTCCACTGGGCTTCTTCCTAATAACGAGCTGCTCAGATTGGGGACCGTTGGCGTGTTGGTTCCAATTGTGTTTGTCCTGTAATTATTAAGGTGACAAGATAGTGACTCGTGCACTATTGTGATTCCTGAGCGAGGTTACTCATGCAGTTGTTCATGCTGTTTTTTTTATGGTTGGTATGCCCCATGCAGAGGTGTTTGGACTTCCATGTAACCGTAGCACTGTGTTTATCTATCCTACACAAGTAACGCACAACGGGAGCTTTTTTTCATAATTTGTAGAAGCTTGAGTTAACAACTGGCAAAATGAGTGTAGTACCTTATTCTTTGTCATAATTGTTATTTATATCCCTAGAAATATACACTCACAGTCCACTTCATTTGGCATACCTGTTCAACTTTTCATTAACATTAATATCTAACCAGCCAATCACAGGGAAGGCTGGCCTGTGTGGTCCAATCCAACCTAAGAGCTGATGTATGATGTCGTAGCTCAAATTGCTCAAAAAGTTAAGAGTTCTGATAGAAAGGTGTCAGAATACACAATACATCGCAGTGTATCATGTATGGGGCTACATAGCCACAGACCAGTCAGGTTGCCCATGCTGACCCCTGTCCACCACCCAAAGGGCCAACAGTGGACACCTGAGCATCAGAACTTGACCACAGAACAATGGAAGAAGGTGGCCTGGTCTGATGAATCATGTCTTCTTTTATAACACATGGCTGGCCGGGAAGGTGTGTGTCGCCTACCTGGGGATCACCTGGCACCAGGATGCACTATGGGAAGAAGGCAAGCCAGCAGATGCAGTGTGATGCTTTGGGCAATGTTCTGCAGGGAAACCTTGAGTCCTGCCATCTATGTGGATGTTACTTTGACACGGATATCCTACCTAAGCACTACTGCAGACCACGTAGATGCTTTCATGGAAACAGTACTCCCTGATGGCTGTGGCTTCTTTCAGCAGGATAGTGAAAGAAAGGAAAAATGGTTCAGGAGAGATTTGAGGAGCACTGATCCATGAAAGCCCACCTCACAACTTATAGGACTTAAAGTATCTGTTGCTAACATCTTGGTGCCCAAATTGGACAAAAGAAGATCAGAATAAAATTTTTTTAAAAAATCATTGCCTGAGTCTTGATTTCTGCTGCTACAGAATCAGGGGCTAGAATTTGGCATACACAAGATGAAACCATGGATCCATCCTAGCTTACATTAACCATTCAGGCTGCTGGTGGTATAATGGTGTTGGGGATATTTTCCAGGCACACTTTGGGCCCCTTAGTACCAACTGAGCAGCAACACTGAGTGTTGTTGCTGGCCATGTCCATTCCAGTAGGACCACAGTGCACCTATCTTCCGATGGCTGCTTGTAACAGCAGGATAATGTGTCCTGTCAAAAAGCTTAAATCATCTCCAGCTGGTTTCCTGAACACGACAATGAGCTCACTGTACTCAAACGGCCTCCACAGCCACCAAATCTCAATCCGATAGAGCACCTTTGGCATGTGGTGGAACATGATATTTGCATCATGGATGTCCAGCTGACAAATCTGTCTGATTGTATCATGTCAAAACGAACCAGAGTCTCTGAGGAATGTTTCCAGAACCTTGTTGAGTTTATACCATTAAGAAACAAGGCAACTCTGATGGCAAAGGGGGGGTTCGGTGGGGGTCTGCTTAATAAAGTGTTCAGTGAATGCAGGTTCTGCAGAGATCTTGCTTCACTGTATTTCCTGCCGGATGAAGACAATTTCAGGGTCATCTATACAGTCTTCTATACAGAAGTACAACTCTAAAACAAACAAAGATCAGTAAAGCCTTGTATTTTATAATCTTGTTTAAAACTGCAGCTAAGCATACTTACCATTTGAATAATGCTTGTTTTAAAGTAATCGTTTTATATTCCCCCAAGACTCTGTAACACCACCAAGGTAAAAAGAAAAAGAAAAAAAGTGTAAAACTTCACAAAGGCTGTTTGTTGTTGTTGTTGTTTGCTTCCAGTTTTCATTTCAGGTATTTGTCTGCTGCAGCTGTGTTGCATTCAGCCTGTATTATGTTGTTAACCTTTGCATATTTTTCTAATATTATAGTAGGCTCTTCTTTCAAAAATATGCCCCTCTGCTGCCTGTGTTCCTGTGATTGTGGTTGCTAGGATAAGTGAAGCCAGATAATGAAAAGGCATCCAGGTTATGTTGAAAGAGCTTTGTGGTAAATACCTCTGGTAGACCTCAAGTGTTTTTTGTATTTATTTTTTGCATTAAACTCACACAGGTGTCTGAAAATACACTATATTGCCAAAAGTATTTGCTTGTCTGTCTTCACACATATAAAAACTTGAGTGGCATCGTATTCTTAATCCACAGGGTTTAATATGATGTCGGCCCTTCGCAGCTATAACAGCTTCAGCCCTTCTGGGAAGGCTTCCCACAGGTTTAGGAGTGTTTATGGGAATTTCTGACCATTCTTTCAGAAGCACATCTGTGAGGTCAGACACTGATGTTGGAGAGAAGGCCTGGCTCGCAGTCTCCGCTCTAATCCATCCCAAAGGTGATCTATCAGGCTGAGGTCGGGACTCTGTGCAGGCCAGTCAGGTTCTTCCACACCAAACTGGCTCATCCATGTCTTTATGGAGCTTATGGTGTGCAGTCATGTTGGAACAGGAAGGGGCCATCCCCAAACTGTTCCCACAGAGTTGGGAGCATCAGATTGTCCCAAATGTCTTGGTATGCTGAAGCATTAAGAGTTCCTTTCACTGGAGCTAAGGGGCCGAGCCCAACTCCTGAAAAACACCCCCACACCGTAATACCCCACCACCACCACCAAGCTTTACACTTGGCACCTCCGCAGACCCTGCTCTGTCATTTTAAGTGGCCTACCACTTTGTGGCTGGGTTGCTGTCGTTCCCAGTTGCTTAAAACTAACAGTTGACTGTTGAATATTTAGTAGCGAGGAAATTTCATGACTGGACTTTTTGCACAGATGGCATCCTATTGCAGTACCATGCTGGAATTCACGGAGTTCCTGAGAGCGACCCAGTCTTTCACAAATGTTTGTGTATGCAGTCAGCATGCCTAGGTGCTTGATTTAATACACCTGTGGTGGTGGAAGTGATTGGAACTCCTCAATTCAGCAATTTGGATGGGCGACCAAATACTTTCGGCAACATAATATAGTGTATATTTTTGAGCTGAGCTTTTCCCTTGTTTTTCGTCTTGTAAAAGTCTCATTCCCAACTTTATCTGCAACACATTTTCTTTCCCATTTTTATGTCAAAAGTTCCACCTTGGCACGCAAGAAAAAAAAAAGAAAAGAAACATCAAGTTTGCTCCGGCCACTTGTGATTCATCTATTCAAGTAATCCTGCCTTTGGAGCAGATATACTCTCCACTCCATGACCTTCACTGGACAAGCATTGGTTTCAGGGCTGTGATTTTCAGGTCCCTACTGTGTTTGGTGTGGATGCCTGTGGAGACACTAATACAACCCATAGTGCACAGCTTTAATATGGTGCTGAAAATCCTCTGCTATTCAACCTTCAGCTTTCTAGAGGCACTTGGACAATCTTTAAGTTGCTACTTTTATGAAGCAAAAGGTATGTGTCATAAAACTACATGCGGACACTGAGACCACTTAACTAAAGGGAGAGACTGCTGCGTCTATGTGTATGTGCACATTTCCTCTTCATACCTTGCGTCCGGTTTATTGCCCTAGAAGCCCTTGGGCCTTTTCACTCCTGTGAAAATAGTTGTTTACAAGTCAATACGCCCAGTTAATGTTAAGTCACAGTAGCCAATATATGGCAGTGATCCATACCAAGTGATGTGCTTTAGGATAGTGTAATGTTTTCATGTCAATGCTTTTATATCTCAGTAAGTGCTGTCAGTGCAACAAAGCAGCTTCACTGCTGCAGCAAGACTGTCCTAAGATGTGATCTGGAAAAAAAAAAAAGGCCATGTTTACGTCGTCTTCAAATCTTTTAACCGATTTAACTGATTCTTGTGTCTGGAACATTTATTTCTAAGAGATGTGCATTAATTTCTAGATAATCAAATTAAAAACAAAACTGTGGGTCTGTCCCTTACGCCTATTTTCATACTTCACGAATGCCCTAACATCTACAGAGAAATATTACTGATTGATAGCTCGTGAGGTTTGAATTTTTGCAGCACCTTGTCTTAAAGAAAGCTTTGTGCTACAGTTTCGAAGCTTACAATACAATACAATACAAAAGCCCTTTGTGTCAGATCAGGAGTCCAAAAAAATTACATTTCACTGTCATGTCAGAAGTAAATATGTATTTGCAAACCACGGCAGAGAGTGCACTATTATCCTGGTAGTGCCACATCTTCAAAAAGACCAGCGGCTCCCAGGCAGTGCGGAGACATCAGAGAAAATGTAGCATGTCATCTTCCCTAATGCAGCAGGGGCTATCTGATAATCAAGCTGGCAAGCTGCACTCACTTTTATTTGAACTGTAAAAGTTGATGAATCAGACTTGGCTGCACACTTACGAGCCCTCTAGCCTTCTCCCCTTTGTCTGTTGCTCGGCCAAGATTTGTGTGCCTCATCCATCCTATTAGGGCACAGTGCCCTCCAATATGCTACCCTTCAACATGTGCACGGGGGAATCAGTTCTAACTATTTGAATCACAAAGAATGGAAATCGTGCCGCGTGTCTTCAGTGCCCTTGAAGCAGACTACAATTTGGTCATAATGGCTAAAACATCCATGTCCAAGCTTGTAAAAATACAGTCACAGTGCATTTTACCCACTGGATTTTACCCACAGGATTACTTCATTCCTTTAAGGAAGCTCTCCCATTAAATGTAGTTTACTACAAAACACCGAATGAGCCAAGAGTCCAGAGAAGAGTTAGTGTAGATATTATAAGATGCATATTAATTTGGAAATGTATGAGCCACTTGGTTATATTTCATCCAAATTCAATAATTTTATAAGCGCAATGACAGACGGAGCTTTGGGTGTTGGGATTTCCTCCAGGCTTTCTGGGACTAAGAGACTCTACCACTCCTGGAAGTTCTACTCATCAAGAAAAACCTGTCGAGTCCCACAATGCCTCGGCACACAGTTAACACCATGGCTCTTTTCCAGCCCAGCAGAGTGCACTTATTGTGATCGACTGTGATAATAAGACTTAGATGTTTCCTTATCACTCTTTTTACTTTATTAGAAGGAATGATTAAAAACAAACGTTGATAATCATTACAGTAATTATAAGTTAACAACGTACCAGCGTATAGCTACACTTTTCAATGAGCAGTCTTAAGAGAACACTCTTAACTTTGCAGCGAAACACTTAAGGTCATGAGGCAAGATGTCAGTGGTACATCTTTCCTAATAATTGTACTGTTTTTGTTGTGTAATAAATGTAGCAGAAGACACGGTAAACTGTTTCTTTGACATGTACAACAGTTCAGTATGTCTTTATTACTATTCCAGTGCTGGTCACTCTACAGTGGATTAGTGGCAGACTGTGTCATTGTGCTGGCTCTGTTATTTGTGCATGAGAATACCACAGTGGACAACAGACTGATGGCAAAAAAAACAAAACAAAAAAAAAACAGAAGAAGCTTACAGCAACATTTTCAAGTCCTGAAAGGTACTTCAGCATGCAGAATTATTATTGCAGCACTTTGCATCATATGATATCAAGTCATTATACTCTTGTTGGATCTTGTGTCTAATTAGCCTGTCTCATTCATCCTTTTCATGGGAAAAAAAAAGAATGTTTGTCAATTACGGGCTCTGATAGGCCACAGGGAAAAGATGGGAGCAGACTGTGATGGATACAGGAGACACATTTTGATGTTGTTGTTCCACTTCCTCCTATTACTAGGTCAGCACACATAACAGATGACTTGACCTCTTGAACTCCGATAGTCACTTAATTTTGCAGTCTTAAAGCCACAGAAATGTCAGTACTGTACTGCCAACCTCATTGAAAGGGGACGTATCACATGCAGCCTATACTGCTACAATGATGGATGCTCATACTAAACACGGGCATTTCAGATGGTAAGGACGAACTCACAGAAACGAGATGCTCTGTCTCGCACGAGGCCCCGTATGATGTCAAAGAGAGGTGATATTCTCCATGATCTGGCCTCTTGTCAGACATCTTGGTAACACTTCCAGGCACTGAATTTGGAAGTTGTTTTGAACCTCGGTCTAAATAAATTTTAAGAGATCAGTGCTATTCACATACTTAGTATTCCACCCTCTTGTCCAAATATGGTAATTTCTAACATGACAACTCATGTGCTTATGTCCATCTTTTATATACAGCTGGTGGAGTGGCTGCATCAATGCTCAAATATTATTTTGAGCTACACTGTAATAGAGTCCCAGAACTATGCAACAAAGTTTGAAGCGAGCATAATAGGTCACCTCTACGTGACAAAAATATGAATTTAACATTGACATGATCTGCGCTAATTCACAGCTCCTAATTGTAATGCTGCCATGCACATGTTGGCGCGAGTCATAATATTTTACACGAAGCTTCATGTCAGCTGCGGCGTGCCGTATATTGAAGTGCATTAGGCAGAGAAAGGAGGTGTCCCCTGTATCAGTAACCTTGACTGCTCAGTGAATCACGAGGTTGCAGAAATTTCCGAGGCAGTTTGCCATCTTAATAGTCCTGTTTTAAAGGGGGACCTCAGATGGCCTGCTGTGCTGTGCCTCCATTTCCTTTGTTCTAATTTCTATTTCTATCCTCTGGACATGATCCTCATTGTCAGTTGCCGGCCTCAGCGATTGAATAGCTTCGTCAAGCCTCCCCAGAGCCCTCTGTTCTACTGCAGTCTTGGCAGGCGGGAACAGTTGATGTTGCCTATCTCTGTCTCTTTCTGAGATGTACTGGCACTTGAGCTGTTTGGTATTGCATTTCCCAATAGGTGGTTTGATATGTGGAGCATTTACAATTTCCAAGCTGATTAAGTCAATGCCACAATCATTGTTTCACCTAATGTTTGTTTCCTTTCATGCTCACAGATTCAGGTGGTCTGTTCTGGAGAATACGAGGCACAATATGGTGTAATGTTTCCAGGTCTAGTGCTTAATAGTCGCTAAGGTAAGTGTTTATTACACTTTAAATAAGAGCTTTTACTGTCCAACATGTGATTTGATTTTCAAAAGCTTAACTAAATAGAAAAACAGTCGCCTGCTTTCCATGAAATTAGTGATTCATATTGAGATTAAAGTATTTCTAGGACAGTCTCACTGCTGGTATCATCACCTCAGGGATTCATGCTTTTGCTTTGTGCTTCTATCTTAAAGGCTTTTTTCTCAGGCTCTAATTTCCTCAGTGAACATTCCTCTAGCATACTTACCAGGGGCAGAATATTAATTCTGATATCCACTGTCAAGAGTCTGTGGCATTTAGCCCTTTTTTTTCATCACTCATCACCCTGGCAATAACAGTAGAGTGCGTGCATGTGCAATGAGACGTTCCCAAAAAAAAAAAAAAAGTGTAGAACAGCCGGGGCAGTGGTCAGATGTTTCCCTGTGCCACTGGCATATCTCTTGTGTAGCTCAGCACTATTTAAGAACATGAACTCGCTTTGCCTGTCACTGTTTGTCTACTTGTGTAAGTGCAGAGGTGGACAGATTGCGCCTGGCCTTGCGTGCCCGTGGCCTTTTGTTTTGAGTCCCTGTGGACTTCCCTCTCGTGACAGGCCCTGTGTTTGGGTGGAAACCCTGCCGAGCACCCTGCTGCCGGGTTAAGTGCTCATGCACATCACCGTGGGGACTGGAGACAGACGGGCGAAGGAGGTGTTTTTCTTTTCTTTTCTTTTTTTCTTTAATGTTTTGCTGTTTGCACAGGATGTCCTTGTGTGTGTTATTAAAATCAGTATCTATGTTTGGTTTTTTTTCCCCCTGTATTTATTTTTCATGCTGTTCACTGACATGAAAAAGTGTTGGATATCCTCAAAACTGAGAACTGAGATATGTTCAGGTTCAATGTCTTTTTTTTCCCTGCATTTCACTGTTTGGGTAAGAATGAAACAAAAGATTTCTTTTTGTTTTAGGTTTGTTGCAATTTTTATAACAGATAAAACTGTTCAAAGAGTGAAATAATCAGAGCGGAGATCATTTATTAACAATGCTAAAGTGGCAGAACAAGAAATTACATTGTATTTTGACCCTTTTGATCACTTTTCTAGCTAGTTTTTACACTCAGGCTGTTCATGTATGATACATGGTTTTTTTCATGGAGACTGGCTGTGCTCTAAAATATACAAGAAGACACTTAATTTAAATTTGAAACTTAATATTCTTGAATCGTTTGTCCCGAGGTTGTCCTCTGTTCCACTTGACCAGAAAACAAAGATCTAGTATTCATGTGGGGGAAACAAAATGAAATCAGCTGTAAATCATATGCCCACTTTGCCTTTTGGTCTCTCTTCCACCTCTGCTGTTTTGTTCTTCTGCTTGAGGCATTTGCTGAACAAGCAGCTTTCCTTCTGCCAGTTTCTTTGCTGTTGAAAGTCTAAACGCTTCAAAGCAAAGCTTTCATAAGATAATTCCCAGAGTAAAGATTTAATTAAGTGTGGTCGGCTTGTTTTATGAATCTTCTGTTCCCCGGCACAGTACAATAAAATCACACTGCCGTGTTTGAACCGTTCATTCCAGACAACTTGAACATGCAGCGTCTCTCTTTAGTTTGTTGCTTTTGCGCCTGTTAAGTGTTTAATTATATTTATACTTGAGAATTGTGTGCGTTTGACTTTGTGCTTGACATGGGTGAACCTGTGGGGTGGAGAAAAATTGTGTTGGTGCATTTTCGCTCTCTTTTTTTTCCAAGAACAGTGAGAGATAATAGACCTAAAATTGAGTTTTTGTACAAGCAAAGCCAAAAGTATAGGCTCCACGAAAGCGAACTCTTTTGAGGACATTCTTCATTGCCATTACATGACAATTTGTACCGCGTTTGCAGTGTTTCACCACTGTCATCTGGGCTAGCACTTCCTATACTATTATGGAAATTCGTCTGTGAAAGCTTTAAAAACTTTGTCCTTTGGAGCAAAGTTTTTACATACAAACGCAGCTTCCTATCTCTTCTAACAGCAGCTTCCAACACCTGGAAATTATACAAGTAGTGATTGGTTTTGTCAGTTAAAAAATGATGACTGTGTGTCACACCGCAGAGGGCATTCAGCCTCCAACATGCTGGGCTAAGAATAGAAAATAATTCCCATAAATTGGTTTCTGGGGAAAACTGAGGCTTTAACGAAACCTTTCATACAGGACAAGTGGAGCTCAAAGAGCAAAGTAAACAAGGGGGTTTGTGATTGCATTGAAGATACACAGACATAAAAATCCTGCCACTATTTACTCTGTGATACATGTGACTTGAGGTACTGGGGGAATTTTCATTTACCTGCAACTCAAATGTGTATTTACCTTCTTTGTTCTGGAAAGGATGTTGGTATGATTGCTTCCCCACTGACCTTATTATAAAGGATGAGAGTCACAGCGAGCGAGATGGAGGGGGCAGAGAAAAGAAATGGGTCGACTGCATTCTTCTCCGCAGGTTCTCCGTCAGGCAGACACAAGAGTGGCGATGTGACTAATGCTGTAAATGTGCTGGCGCGCTTACAGTACGGGCTTTTCGAGCGAGCCAAGCCAATCAGTGCCGTGCTGCCTGTCTCCTCACCTACACGTTTCAAAGATTCGTTGTGAGAAGCAATTTAAACTTTTTTCTCACTTTTCATTTTTCCTCAGAGCGAAAGAAGTTGTGTAAGATAGTGATAAAAATACATGTCGCTTTGGTGGATACATATATGAGACAGTAGACAAAAAGCTGGCTTTGCAATAATGAGCAACATTTTCAAATTAGATTGGTCAAGTTCGGTTGGTCTAGTGCGGATAGATAAGACAAAGAGTGTTTAACAACTTGCAAAAAGGTACACCTTCCTAGCACTGCGTTGGACCCCCTTTTCTGTTCAGAGCTTCCTTAATTCTTCATGGCAGAGATTCGACAACATTCCCGAGAGATTTTGGTCCATATTGGCACGACAAAAATCACACAGTCGGGGCGCATTCGTCGGCTGATGCGAATCTCCTGTTCCGCCGCGTCCCAAAGGTGCTCTATTGGATTGAGATTTGGTGACTGTGGAGGTCATTTGAGTGCAGTGAGCTCATTGTTATGTTTCAAGGAGGATATTTGAGCTTTGTGACATGGTGTGCTATCCTGCTGTAAGGATCCATCAGTAGATGGGTACACTGTGGTCATAAAGGGACGGACATGGTCAGTAACAATACTCAGGCAGGCTGTGGCGTCTAAACGATGCTCAGCTGGTACTACGGCACCCAAGGAGCGCCATGAGAATACGTCCCACTCCATTACACCTTCAACACCGCAACACCCTACTACCTGAACTTCGCAGCAGAAACCAAGAGTCACATTTTTCCAGTGGTCTGTTGTCCAATTTTTGGTGAGTTTGTGTCAATTGTAACCTCAGTTTCAGGTTCTTTAGGTCCTAGAGACAGTTGTGTGGTAAAATCTGGGTAGATCACCCATTTCTGAAATACTCAGACCATCCCATCTGGCACCAACAACCACATTCAAAGTAACCAAAATCACCTTTCTTCACCATTTTTATTCTCACCTTGAACTTCATCAGGCCTCTTCATGTGTGTAGATGCCAAATGCATTGAGTTGCTGCCATGTGCATGGCTGATTAGATATTTGAGTTAATGAGCGTACCTAGCAAAGTGACTGGTGAGTGTATATGCCGTTAATAATCAGGTCAGTAATGCGCATATGCTAACACTGTAAATCACTGCATAAATGTTCTTTTTCTATATGTGTACAGTTTTGGTTGCCGCCGCTGTTATGTAACTATATTTTGAGTTTAATTTAAAATTAAAGTAAAAAAAAAAAAAGTGTTTCATGTTAAACCTATTGAGGACACAGTAAGGCTATAATTCCAAAGACAATCCCGAAGATTTTCCTCACTTTATAATTTTGTCCCTTCTCCTGAAATTGAGAGCAGCAGTTGCAGCTCCGGGCATGGGCAGTAAAGAATGGACAGCACCCTTCAAATGCTCCTCTCAGTGGCCCTGATAGCAAGTTTAAACACACGCCTCCAGTTTAGCTTGTTCCTCACTGTCAGATTACATTATATCAACCTGTCCAGGCATGGAGAAACTTTCCTGTCTGGAAAACATTTGTGTCACGTCTTTCACACTGGAGCTTCCAACAGCTAGCATGGAAAACAAGTAGTACATGGTATCTAAAATTCAGAGACCACAAAAACCAAACTAAGAAACAACACATCCTAACAAGTCTCTGTAGCTCCAGGTATTTTAGCCTAATTTGCCCTCAACCTGAGTAATGCTTCTTTTTTGGGGGGGTTGCTTTGTGTTGGAACAGACCTTAAAACCTTAAAATACCTTAAATCTAATTAAAAATATTAATGGATTTTTAAATTTTTGATGCAGCATCGCCTTATTATGCAAACTAAAGAGTTAAAGTTACACTAATCAATATTTTTGTGGTATTTTCAGTGTTTCCGGTATTCAAGAACTTTTGGCTGGGCCAACCTCGTGCATCGACTTCAACCTCTAATTCATATTTCACATTCTCGTTTTGAAGTGCATGGCTGGAGCAAGGGAGGAGGGGGCTAAAATGCATTATCTGTATTAGGTGTGTGCATTTAATTCAGTTTGGCCTTTTAAAGAGGAGGGGGGCTTAGCAGCTGTCTATTTCCAATAGCATTTATTATTTATTCTTCTTTGAGAGCACTAAAGTGTTTTCAGTGACAGGGGGGGCAATATCTAAATGGGTTTTTTGAGTGCCTGTAACCCCCGTTTTCCCTTTGCACACTTCACAGCATCCTGTCACTGTAGCTTTGTTTAAAAAGGCCCATTGGTCCCTTTGTGACAATTATTGCTCCCTCCATTTACTCCTTGTTAGTCTGTTAGAATCACTGAGCACTGAGTTATGTCCAGCTCACCATCAAACTATAATAGGAGTCCTCGTGTATTTCTAAAATGAAAAAATAGATGTTACCATTTTAGTGTGTGAAAGTAGCATTTCCTTACATTGAGGACATAAGGTACGTCATTTTGGCATCAGTGTATAAATAAGCCCATTAGCTTTATCATAGTTGACACATTAAGAGCTAATCAAATGTTTGATTTATATTTCTTAAGTAACGTGAAACAACATCAATAATAGACTCATTTCTCAAAAAGGGACATCAGAGCTGTGTTAATCAGCAATACATCAATTGCCTGTGTGCAATCAGAGGGGTGTCGCACGGCGGGTTGGCGGTTGTGTCATATACGACTGTATAGTAATGTACTGCGTGAACTACTGTTTAGTCAAAGCCAGTATCTCATTAATATGCAGAAAGTGTTCTTAGAAAAAGTGATATGATGTTCCGGCTTATGGCAATAGCTGGATGGTTCCACGCTCGCAGTGTCACACGTGGAGGCGTGTAAAGGACTGCTTGGAATTGCATGAAAAAGCACAGGCTCAGCATCATCTTCAGCATGCAGGGTTAATGTTGTTAAAAAAAGGCATATTTGAACTAAAACCCCAAACTTCTAATTAATGTAGCCCCATAGTCGAAGGTGCCGTATGTTAGGCAAGCAGTTTTTGGTACCAGTGATTCAAAACAAAACTCAAAGGAAGTGAAACAAGGTGAGAAAAAAAAAGTCCCTATAATGGGAAAGAGTGCTCTCCTGGCTGACAAATGTGTGACTTATTCCTTTGCCCCGCCTCCTAACTTCCTAATAAAGACTCTTTAAAATAGGCCAGTTATGTGTAAGGATGGGCATGTCAAGCAAAAGTTCTACTTGATATTTGCTGGGACCTTTCTTTGAAGTTCTTCATTCACCACAAACCACCTTTAAATGACTGGACTTAATCTTTGGCACACGAGACGGTAACGACCGGTCGTCATCTCTGATTTCCCGTCTCCCCTCCTGGTATATTAGTGGCTAATCCGCCCATGCTAGCGGCAGCTGGGAGCCCGTTCTTCTTCTTGTTTTTGTCGTTCAGCGGTCTCTGGCAAACCCCTTTTACGAGAATTACTGCAAACTTCCGGCGGTAGTGATGCGTTACATCCTTCCAACCACGGATAAAAACAAACAGTGGCAAATATGTCTGCGTGAAGTATTTGATGTTTCGGTTATGACTATTAGGATAATCAAAATCGTGATCATCCCCCGGCAGGTGCATCAAGGCACCAACACACCAAAGGACACCTTATGTGATGCCAGCGGCATATGGCATAACAGCAATGTTTGTGTTTTTATTTAAGAAGAGGTCACATTGCCTGTTGAGAATGCATGCATGCTTTACATTTTGAGTCTTGTATACAGTTATTTGTCCACAGGGACATCTCTCTCAAAGTGACAAATTGCTGCAATTACTCTGATGAAGTTCAAGGATGACACCATTATGATGATGTAATAATGAGCCCGGCCCACCTGACAGGTTCTAATAGGAAAGTGCCGAAGGACATTTCAGTGATGAATGAGCACCTTCTTGTGTATTGCTTTTTTGTCAAACCTCGACTATAACCTGGATCTAAATAAACCTTCCCCTCTGGGCTTCGGAAAACCTGTGCCTGGGATGAAAGAACTAGTTCAGTGCAAAATGTAATATCCTGTCAGGAGTTACATTTAGATTTTCAGATTAGATCATTAACTCATATCTGTTAAATTAGATTTGAAGTATTCATTTTGCTTAATATCTGCCCCTTGATATTCTAACAGATAGCCATAATAATACATGGATTTAATAAAGCTGAGCATCATAATTATGCATCAAGTGTATTCCATGCAAACAATTATTAATTAATGAAACACATATTTAGAACAATCTAATAAAGTGTTAACTTGAAATATAAACTGTGGGATGCCGTGGAAAATAGCATGGACCCACTGTATAAAAAAAAACCTATGAGGCTCATAAGCTCTAAGTTGTTACATATTCATTTTATAATGTTAAGCCATTTTGAGCTCAGTAAAGTTTGAAAATATGCTAATAGCCTCACTGTTTTTACTCATATACTTCAAAATCTTTCTTTTTTTAAAAGCAATTTATTTCTCACTCTCCAGATTTGTTTTGATATTTTGTCTCTTTATTCAGATACAACTGTAAAACATCTGAGGTGTTAATCTCTTAAAGATTGCTGTGGCTGAAATCCATTAGCTTTGGAGTTTGCTTCAGTTATATTAGGGACACTTGAGAACCCCCTGCTGTGTAAGGGCCTGCAGACACAGCTGAGACTGTGGGCAAGGCAGCTGTTGGCCAACCTCCAGACCCCTCACCGCTACTCTAATGGTCCTGTCGGCCACCTTGCCATCACAGTACCGTAAAACAATCTCCCAGGGGAGAAGTGGTCACTGTAATAAGACAGAAATGTGTGTAAATGTTCACCAAAAGGAGCGAACCACTGACAGCACATCAAATATAAATGGCCTGTCGACTGCTCGACTAATGTGTTTGTTCATAAGGGAGCACATTAAGACTGGGATGGGATATGCAGGAAGCTGTGAAGTGCCTGAGGATTTGTTTTTTGTAGATAGAGTAATGATTGGACATTGAAAAGATTATGATGCACTGTGGCCTGCATCTAATCTCAACTTATATTTAAAAACTTCAATACATATAATGCTAGAAGTTATATTGTAAGATAGTACAATGGGCTCTCTCTTATGTAACATCTAAGATTTTCCTACAAAGAATGCACGACACTAATATTGAATGTAAAATTACAGTACTGTCGAGTCACCACTCATTTCTTTATATTTTGCAAGGAAAATGGGTGCAGTGATTTAATGAAATGTGTAAACCATCCATGGAATTATAGTATATAAGGCAAAAACAGAGTTTGAACAATTCTAATGTGCTTCAAAGTCAATATTTTGCTTTACCACCTTTATTTTGCACAGCCTGAAGTCTCTGATTTTCTTTTAATTTCTTTAAGTAGTCTTCAAAAATAGTTCTCCACACATCCAATGCTCTCCTTTGGATGTTGGCTGCCTTTTGTTGATGATTCCACATCATTTCAGTGATGTTGAGGTCTAGGCTCCGGGGAGGCCAGTACATGCCTGATTGTGTTCCACTGTGTGCTTTTCTATCCAGGTATGCTCTTACTGAATTGGCAGTGTGTTTGCATCGCTGTCGTGCTGAAAAATAGAACTGTTGACAATCAGACGATCAAACAATCTTCTGATCTCCTCCGTACACATTGACAATTCAAACCAAAAATTTCAAACTGGAATTCATCACTCCATTAGATCAGTCGCCACTGATTTTCAGCCTGGTTCTAGTGTGATTTGGCATACCCTTTCTCTACCCTTTCCCTTCCCTTCTTGGTTTCTGATGAATCTACATCAAAAAGTAGAGAACGACCTTTCCTGTTTCTTACAGACCTCACTTTCAAATACTGTTCATCTCTTGTAGATAGTCTTTTTTAGGTCTACCACTTCTTCTCCTGTCCTCCACTCCTCCGGCTTCCACAGATTTTTAAAGGATACACTGCACACCATGCCAAGTGTTCAGCTTATACCTCTTTGGGAATGACCTCATTGGTGCAAAAGTACTATTTTATGCTGTCAAACTTTCTTTTTTTTGATATTTTTCTTGTTCTGTGCTAAGTCGACTGTTAGTTGTCTGCATGTGACAGACACAACAATCAACTTAGCAATGAACTCAAGTCATGTGCATAAAATGGCAATTTAGTTTTGTTCATATAATCAAAAAATAATGTGCTCTACACATATATATATATATATATATATATATATATATATATATATATATATATATATATATATATATATATATATATATATATATATATATATGAAAATTCATGGATCACAACAATAATTATATTGTAGCATTTAGCAGACGCTGATGTTGGACGACAAGGCCTGGCTTGCGGTCTCCGCTCTAATTCATCCCAAATGTGTTCTGTCGGGTTGAGGTCAGGACTCCCAGGACGTGTATAACTGAAGGACCTGCTTTGTGCACTGGTGTGCAGTCATGTTGGAACAGGAAGGGACCATTCCAAAACCGATACCACAAAGTTGGGAGCATGAAATTATTCTAAATCTCTTGGTATGCTGAAGCATTAAGGGGCTCCTGAACAATAACCTTACACTTTACACAGTGTAGTCAGACAGGTACCGTTCTTCTGACAACTGCCAAACCCAGATGGAGAAGCATGATTCGTCATTCCAGAGAACACGTCTCCACTGATCTGGAGTCCAGTATTGGCGTGCTTTACACCACTGCATCTGACACTTTGCATTGTGCTTGATGATGCAAGGCTTGCATGCAGCTGCTCAGCTATGGAAACCCATTCCATGAAGCTCTCTACGCACTGTTCTTGCGCTAATCTGAAGGCCACATGAAGTTTGGAGGTCTGCAGTGATTGACTCTGCAGAAGGTTGGTGAACCCTGCAGACTATGCACCTCAGCATCTGCTGATCCTGTCGTTTTATGTGGCCTACCACTTTGTGGCTAAGTTCATTCTCAATTCCCAATCACTTCCACTTTGTCATAATACCATTAACAGTTAACTATCGTTACCGTTGCTATAGTTATCACGGTACCACTCTGGAATTCACTGAGCTCCTGAGTGCGACCCAGTCTTTCACTAATGTTTGTAGAAGCAGTCTGCATGCCTAGATGCTTGGTTTATACACCTGTGGCCATGGAAGTGACTGGAACACCTGAATTCAGTGGTTTGGATGGGTGAGTGATGTCACCTCAGGATAGTTTGCATAATAAGGCATAATGAGCATATGACTGCTTCAGCTGCGTTGATGAACCCAGATAGTACAACCAATGATAATATTCGTCGATGCAATGTATGGCATGGGGTTGTGGAGGAAAATGTATATCAGAAAAAAAATCAACCATTCACCATGAAATATGAATTGAAATTAGTTGATTTAAAGGTTGTTTTTTTTTCCATTTCATTTGTCTTTCAAACTTAAGCTTTCAAATGTGGAGCTTGATTACTTCTCTTTGGGATATGTAGTGTTTTTATGGCAAAATGAACCACTTACAGACATTTCTTTGGAAAATTATGCTCATTCTATAGTATTTTTATTATCAATCAAGACAGCAACTGTCAAATTTGGTGCAACTTTTAAAAATCCTATCAAACTATGTGAAAGAATCAGAGAGTCAAAGTGAGTGTCATTACATGTACAGTTAACCAATCTGGAAACAAAAAGGCTATGAAACTTCTTATACTTTTGAGAACTTAACTATAAATAAAATTATACCTTCTTACTACTTTTATTTGTATTATTTTTTCCAGCATATTTGGCCATCATAATTCAGCACAGGAGATATGCGCATGACATTTTGAGAGCCGATATACACATTTACACCTTGTTAAAAACTGCAGCCATATCAGCGTATCAAGATGTTCTTTTTCTTGCAGCTTTTCTTTCTTACGCTCACAGTTTCAATTGGAGATGCACAAACCTGACTGGCCAGGTACCAGAACTGGCTGATTTCTAACGTTCTCTGCCGTGACTGGTCAACAGTCTCCTTGTCACTCCTTAAGCTCCTCACAGTTGTATATTAAAAACATTTTTGTACTATATTTTAACTTTTTTTTTTGTTTTTGTTTTTTTACTTTTTGCCCACAGAGGCTTTAATTATCAGTGGAGCATGACAGGAAATTGGGAGGAGAGATACAGGGCAGTATTTTAACATATTTGAGTAATATCAACACTTAATAAAATATTTTGTAATATTTTACGTTTTGTTTTGGTTTTTTTACCCCAGAGTGACCTCAAACACGCTGGCCAGTGTTTATCAGTCATAAATGCAGCCTGCCAATCCACTATTTCCCTCAGCCATCAATATAGTGGGTATCCATGTCTCTTTAGTGCTGAGCAACCTTGTGATAGGATACAGGTCGATGAGTCAGTGAAGCCCACTTCTGTCCGATGACAGTCACACTGAGGTGAGTTGTTGAGGATATCCTGAAGTTTCCAGTAAGCGCTGTTGTTTTTACTGGTACAACTGCTGTTACCCAGTATTATGGAAACAGACTTGAACACTTAGAAAATAAACTGTCATATAAGACAGAATATAGAATGGCATCAAGCTGTTTGTCAGAGGACACGCGAGCCAAGCATTAGCTGGCATAACATTATCTCATAACCAGCTGTTGTGTTATAGGCCGCTCGTTGTCGGCTGTCCGGAGGGTCTCATGTCACAGCTGACAATAACTAGCTGTGACAGTATTGGTAATAAACATTTTCTTATGTTAGAGTCAATAAGAAGAGAAAAGTTAATGTCCTGTTATGTGTTGAATTTGTAGACATACTGGGACAGGATGTGAGGAACTGACATTTAATTTGCGATGTAAATCTGCTGCACATACTTTTGATTGGTAAGCTGAAATACGTCAGGTAAAGGTGGGTCTACAGCTCATTTTTGGTTCAAGGTCAAGGTCAGAGGTCATGTTTTCTAGGATTTGTCACCTAGGATGTTTAAATCGATGTACTAAAAATCTTGGAGTTAGTTGTCACCATAACAGTGCCAATCGCAGAGCGTATTCTCAGTGGTTTATATTTTATTATGATTTTAGCATTTCTCATTCCTGGTTCTTACTTAGCCATTTTCTTTTGAATTGATATGGTGAATAATGTCACTAAGGCTCATATGCACCCCATTAAGATCTACCCAGACGTGGTAATTATGCGTTGTAGAACTTGTACTGCCAGGAGGCTGAGGGAGAGCACTGGCGGCCGACAGTATTTTTAGAGTTTTATCCCCAGGTGATGTTGGCACAGATAATTTTTACAGCTTTTACAGCAATGCGCCTTATTTACTAAAATGTGCGTGGAAACATTCTCACTCTGCGCAAAAAAATGGGTTTGTGCACAAACATACCACCATGCATACAGTATTTTAGTTAATTAAAGTCATTCTAAGTCAGCTGGCTCGTGCTTGCTGCCTGCAATCTGCATACTGTCTACATCCAGCTACACCCCGATTTCAACACATTTTGCTGGAGGTGAAGTGGAGAGAGTGGTGACGGTGCCCTAGAGACACGTCCAACTCAAAGTGTGACAGAATAAGAGAAAGTCTGACTGGAGAGAGTTTACATCGTTGAAGGAGGAAGCCAGAAAGGGGACATTCCAGCTGAAATAACGGGGGGATGCTGAATGTTGTTTTCCCAAAGACACTCACCGTGGCTCAAGTTAAAAGGAAGTTTAGAATCAAAGCTGATATCGAAGAAAGAGAACAGGTGGAGGGCAAGGAGCACGTGATCTGTCAGCATGACATGAGAAACAGAAGAAAAAAAAATCCAGATCCTCAAGAAATGAACTGTAAGTAAGGACATCCAGCAGTGATAGAAGTCATTTTTAATGAAATATAAGACAAATTAAGATGAAATAAGACTGGATTAAGGAATACTGGAATATCTTTAAAGTAAAAGGTTAGCCTTATAACACTGGGCGATCGCACCTGTCACCTGCCCTTACCTGTCGTGAACTGCTGGTTATCACTGCTGAGACGTCTGATCAAATGTGACCGTTTGTCCTATCGGGGAAATTCAAATTGTTTCTGAAAGCTGAGAAATTGCGCTTCACAGCCAACACAGGGTTATTACAGTAATCATTGCCAGAAGTCTGTGAATTGGGGGATATTCGAAGTACGCTGAGTTCCCGACGACCTATTTAGGGTTAAAGCCTACACGCTTCTATCTAGTATTTTGGGTTTTTTTTAATGCAATGCAATTTTTTTTTTATTGTAATTCTGAGCATTTTGTGGCTTTTGATGTTTTGGAGAAGTGCAAATAATGATTAAAAGGCAATAATAAAAATAATAATGATTATTACTGTTATTATTATATATTCTTGGCAATAAATCGTATACTGTTGTAAAATCCTGTTAATTTCATTTATAAGGAAAATGCATTTTGTAGGTTTAGCAGTGGGTTGTACTCATGAAAAAGCTGCCAAATCCCCTCTCTCAGTGCCAAACAACTTGTTCTGCTGTTGACTCTTTTTTGAGCTTCTGTTACTTTGACTCTTTCACTTCCCCATACTATCAAGGTCAAAGCTGACATCATTGCTCTAGTCCAATCATCTTTCTGCCCGCCACCTTCAAGCCAATCAGCCACTTTAAATCTCACTGTCTACCTGTCGTTCTCCCATGCAACCCATCTTCACCCCATCTCCACCTCAACTCATATCTCCATCCGACCCTCCATCTTTAGCTTCATCACCATCAGCCTTCAATCTCTGGGGCTCCTGCCCTAATTCCAGTCACCACTGGGATTCTGCTCTGCTATGATGGGCCATCAGATTCTGATTGAATTCTGTATATCAATAAATCAGGTTCACTTCCTCCTAACAATCTCTCCTTATTGAAACTCAGCAGTGTATGACCAAGCTGGCGACCAGCATGAGGAGGAGGTGCCAGGCTGTTGCACCTGTGCATGGTTCTTCCGCATGCTACTGAGGCCCCTGTTTGCTAAACTACTAAACTGTTAAATTGCACATATGTCTTGTTCCTTCAGACTTCAATCATCTGATCCAATAAATGACACATCCACAGCAGAATAAGCTGTCTGGCACTGGCAGCAAAGATTCAGCAAGTTTTTCATGCTCAACTCTGCTGCTCAACCCACAAATGTGGCACCATTTAAGGGGGAAATAAACAGGCTTTCCAGCGGTATAAGATTTATTGCCAAGAAGCATCGTTACAACAAAGAAATAATCAACCAAACACAAATTTCCTTACTTTTTCGTGCTAAGTTTATTTCCCATTCTGCTTTTGGGCTCAGCCTGTAACAGACATAATGAATGCTTTGCTTAGACGCCAAAATGGAAGAATATTGCATTATTTGTTGTCACTGAGATATATGAAGAAGAAATACATATACATATAAAGCAGAAGTTGTCCTTCTTATGTTGCATGCTCATACAGCATTATGCTCACATTTCCCTTAGAAAACAATTGTTCTGTCAGCAAAAATGCTTCTCACACCTCATTGCTTCCATCTGTATGCAGACTTTGGCAGTTTGCTCAACATACACATGCCAGATGCAGGCATTATTGCTGGACTGCTACTCCACCTGTTCACGGAGTTGGTGGGAAATGTCTCCCTTCTGATATTAGAGATTTTGTATGCACAACACAGATCCAAAGTGGAAGTGGCAGAGTGGATCTGTAATGTGTTTTTAGTCATGATGCATGACAGTGTGCTTTACCTAAGACTATTACAATTAATGAAAATAAACTGCAGTGAGTTTCTGCAAAATTCTTTGCAAAATAAATAAATAAAAAATGACCACCCATCCAATATAGAAAAAAAGAAAAAGAAAATCTGAATTGTAGAAATTTGTTTTTTTTGTTTGGTTTTTTTTTTTACGTTGAACACGCACACGTAAGCACACAAACATGCATACACAGCTTTGTGTAGCTGTGTATGCACAAACTGAGACATATTTTCCTATATGCCAATATTGAACGATAATCCGCAGCCTCACTGTTTATCTGATTCAAAGATGTTGGTCTGCAGTTTGTGTCAAACTGTTTAATAACATCCTGGGAAAATGAAAGTGCTTCAGACCTGTTTATTTGTGCAGCTTTGTAGTCCGTGCAGTTCAGAATGAGAAGGAAAAAAAAAACTGCCCCTTACATGAGCATCGCACCACCGCAGGGGCTCTGCTCGATAACGGTGAGTCTGATAATGTTGTGATAATCATCGGCTGCTTAGACATGATAAACAACATATATTTATAATACAACACTGGTCGTTTTTCTTTGTCAAGCTGTATTGAATAGAGTACGCACTATATTTTGAATACACTAGCAGAGCGCTAAATGAACTTACTTGAAATTCTTTGTGGCTAAATCTGTTTAGGGAGGGTGACAGCTTTATAATAAAGTTCTTCCCTGTACTTTAATCAAATGACCCTCTTATTTAATTCCTGAATGTAAATGATATGATAAGCACAACTACATGCTTGACAGGTGGTGTATCTCTTCTAATTGGAGCTACTTAAAGATGTGACTCTTTATCTTCTACTGGTGATTACAAGCATGCTCTGCCCTAATCCACTGACTTTAAAATATCGCTTTAAGAGTGTGAGAAGATGAATGTTTATTGCCAGTAATAGCTGACTGTGATATATGAGGGCTGCTGTTTCTTTGGTTTTCCAAAACCTTGTATGCAAACCACCATTCAGCATGGTGGTGAGACCTCACACTTCTCTTCATATTTATATATATATATATATATATATATATATATATATATATATATATATATATATATATATATATATTCCCAGTAGCTGTCAAGTAATGGTTTCACCTTCATAAAGTATTTCTTATGTCGACATTGACACCTTCTTAGAAGAGTATCAAGGCTGTGTCCGGGTTAGCTGTCACCAAAGTGTAAAGGATGTCATTGTAATCTCTTTATAGCCACAGTAGCCACATGGCTCTGTTAGGGGAAATGGCCAAGTGTACTGTACATTTTTCACTCCTGTACAAATTGGATGTTCTGATTTATTGAGACCCACGAGGAACTATTGTATAAATCACTGCAGTTCATATCTTACTCCAGCATAGAGATGACAAGAATTTTTCAGCTTCTCAGCTTTATGCAAACCATAAATCATTTTTGCCTGTTTACTCGAGTAAAGTTTGCAACCTTACTCCTGACAAAACTGTATAAAAACAGTGAACAAGCCTGTAAACAAACAGACAAACAAACATATTTTCCCTTCTTGTTTAGTTACTTTTTTCACACTGCGGTTTACTTTGCCTCGAGCAAAACGCAGCCCTTTTTTTTTTTTTTTCTTCCCTCTGGATCAGCAGATGATGGACCGTCTGTCATGGCCTAAATGGCTGCAGCACATTGGACAGAAATAATATCCTCTCCAGCACCGATGAGGGTGCAGTTAATGAGCTTATCAATTTAACCCTCATAAAGTTTCACTTAAACGCAGCACATCTGTATTTGTTTGAGATGGTACAGTTTGCGTTATTTTTAATGGCACTCCAGCCTGTGGACTGACAACATGATTTATATTTAAGTTTGAGACATTTCTTAGAAAACACTATTAAAACCACCCACAGGCATAAATTACCAACTTCTAGAATGGATTCAGAGAGCAAGGTTAATGGCATAATCTAAATAGCAAATCAGCAGCATGGTTTTTATGAGGCAGAACGCTGCACTCAAAAGGTCTTATGTTTTTAGGCCTATATTCACAGTTATATTTGCTTTTACTCCTTTTTTTGTTAGTAATAACTTGCTGAATCAGATGCTGAATGATGCAATGTCTTTCACTGCAGAGCCTCAGTTGAAAGTCGACTGTGTTAGCCTGAAATCTCCTAATTCTCCTTTTTCTGGCATAATGAAAATCTTTCATTATACGGGACGCGCGCACGTGTTTGCTCAAGGTCATTGAGAAGATGAACTTTCCTTTTGAAGTCATGAAGTTCAAATTGACTGGTGAGTTGGTGCTCTGTCTGATCTGAGGATCCCTTGAGAACCCACAGCAGTCATCTTCCAGATTGCTGAGGGCTTTTAAAATGAAACCGCTGTCACATACATGCATAAAAAAAAAAAACCTCCATACACGTAAATGGAGACAGAGACGAAAAACAAGCAGCAAAAAAATCACTTTCTGCTTTATTTTCTTCATCTGAACAATGCTCAAAATAATATGTAACGTAATAAATATGGTGCAGTGCAGTTCTCGCATGTTATTGCTATAAGGATATTTCTTTGAAATTACTGAGGTGACAGCTTAACCGAGGAAAGTAACACCTCACAGGTTGATACCCTATGTGTGTTTTCCTAGGGTGCACTGTGTGACCACTTCCCATTCAGATTGTATAAAGTTGAACACAATGACTATGCAATTCCATCACTTAAAAACAGTAAAATTGCTGACATTTCTTATCCCACTTGGCGAGATGCTAATGTCGGCACCTTTATTTGGATTTTAACCAGTTTCATTTTGACATCAGATAAGGATAAACAAGGTTCATTAGCATTCCTCTAATTAGAGCTCTGCCACGGCTCTGTAATTAGCTCAAAAAAGCAGTTCTCAGATCTCCCAAGTTACATCAAAAGGAAATCTTTCTCAATTAGAATTCAGAATCCCATTTAATTTTCCCTTTGTTTACCTTACAGTCTCCATATATAGTGGTTGACAGCAAGCATCCATAAGATTTCCATATTTTCCCGCCCTCTAACTAGTCGTTCTCTGCCTGTTCTTAGGGGCATGACACACTTTGGAAAAGCACGAAGTCCACCAGCGACACCTCAGAGTGTAAAAAGGGAAACAAGGTCTAAAAGTCATCAAAGTTTTAGTTATAGCTTAAATGGAACGCAAAGTAAAAACCTTGATATTCGGTGGTTTATGGGTATTTGGAAACGTCTGCCCAAGGAACTCGATCAAGCATTATGTATTATTAAAATTAGCATATATTTGGTTTTTTGTTTGTTTTTTTTTAAAAGTACTTCTATGTTTTTCAGCAGATCAAAGTTTTGTAATTGTAATCAAAAATAAAAGGCTACAACATCGGGCTGCATGGCTATAACAAAAGTCAAAAACACGGTTAATTAGATATGATTGTGATTATTTAACAGTTACTGACATATTTGGGGGAAAAAAGCAAGTTTGTTGAACATTATGAATTTTATTTTATTATTATTATTTTTTTGATAGAGGACCAAAAGTACAGGAAAAAGGATGTCCTGAAAGGCAAAAGAAGATTATTATTACAAGACATAATGCAGCACAGAGTCATTTTATCACAATTATCTTTTTTTTTAATTATTGTTGAAAGACAAAATTGTATCCAAAATTACAATGTGATTAATTGCACAACCGTACCACACCATCAGTACTGTTATCAATTATTTTAACCACGAGAATCCATCTGCTGGCGATGCATACATTTTGTCTTTATCGTTTTGAGCATTACAGCCTCCCACTCTGACTCAACCTCCTATTTATGAACATAACATTTTTATTATGGTTATTTCCAGGTTGTGTTTCGCATGGCTTATGCTATCTCTCTAACCTCTAACCGCTAACCGCTATATCCCTCTAACCTAATTCAACTTAGGAATTCAAAATGCATCATTTAGTCTGCATATTACATCGTGCCTTAAAGCCCATTGCAGTCAATTTGGAGAACCCATGGATGTATTATGAACCATGGTACATACCTCTGGAACACATTCATATATGACGCAAACTCGGTTCTGCGTGCCCTGCAGCATGAATTTGAATGCAGCTTGCCCTGATAGTACTGTTGCACAAAGACTTCCAATTTTTCTGTCTTAGACCTCCATCAGTAATGTTAGGGAATAAATATATATAAAAAAATATATTATTGATGTCCTTGTGAAGGGCTGATCTCTACAATATAAAAATTAGATTCATTGTGTTATGGGTCACATTTATAGTATTTAGGGGGTTAATTGTGCAGTTAAGGGAGAACTAAAATATAGTGTAGTGGAGCCAACGTTGATAACAAAACATACAACAAAGCAAAAAGTAGTTGTAAAATCTTGTAGCAACAGCATCATGAACAAGTTGAATGTTAAGTATGAGGAAATAATCTTAATGGAAAATTGATTTATCTTTAAAGGTTGGAACACAAAAGCCAGTATATTCTTTTTGACTTGCTGGCCATCTGAGTCATGATTCACAACTTTTTTCCCCGGAAGTCATAAAGCAGGCATGTAATAAATAAACTCTTTTCCTACATCTATAAATATTCTTGGCCCGCATTTATTTTCCTCGCACTGTAAGCTGCTGCAGTTTTTTTCCATTTTTAAATCAACAGTCTTCAGTGATTGTCATGTGAAGCCTAGAGAAATAAAGGATCTTTGAGTGACCAGCTCTATTAATGGAGAATTATTCTGTCACTCAACTCTCTGCCTTACCATTGACATGTCACGGTTTTCAGATGCCTCTCCCAGGGCATGCACGCTAAACCTGACACAGAATGAATTGTTGAGAGAAGCTTTTTAAATATGAAGTGCCCAGCAGTGCTTAAGGGGAGTGGAGCACATCCTTCAGCGACACGCCACCCGAAGTGGAGGGTTTCGAAACTTGACATTTGTCAGCAGCCGATTCTGTTATTCCTCGCCGTTTACAAGACCCACAGTGGAGATGGACCATTAAACTTGCCTTGGCACAGTGAATGGTCAGGGTGTTTTTATGAATTAAGATGTTTATGTCATTTTTAGACATTTATCTTGCCAGAATTATTGGCTGTTTACAAAAGTGCCGCAACTGGAAACCTCTTTGTAGTCAATAGTCTACACAGTACAGTGTCTTTCCAGTACATAGAGATTTGTCATCTACTTGTTGTAACTTCCCGTTGAAGAGTGCCCCCCCCCAGATTTTTAATTCTTACTCTGTATTTTGTATTGCCCCAGTGGCCTGTGTGCTCTTGAATGTGCAGTCCACTTATTTTTCACCACTCCAGTTAATTTCTCATGGATTTGGGTCAGAATAAGAAATACACTATATTGCCAAAAGTATTCACTCACCCATCCAAATCATTCAATTCAGGCGTGCCAGTCACTTCCATGGCCACAGGTGTATAAACCAAGCACCCAGGCATGCCGACTGCTTCTACAAACATTTGTGAATGAATGGGTCGTTCTCAGGAGCTCAGTGAATTCCAGCGTGGTACCGTGATAGGGTGATACCTGTGCAACAAGTTCCTTTCCTTGCTGCTAAATACTCTACAGTTAGCTGTTACTGGTATTATGACAAAGTAGAAGTGACTGGGATTAACAGCAACTCAGCCATGACGTGGCTGCTGATGCGGTGGATTCAGTGGATGCTGAGGCGCATAGTGCACAGAAGTTTACAGATTTCTGCAGTCATTCACACTTCTCCGTCTGGTAATCCAATGCATGAGTCTGGGTTTGGTGGTTGCCAGGAGAACGGTACCTGTCTGACTGCGCGGTGCCAAGTGTAAAGGTTGGTGGAGGGGCATTATGGTGTGGGGGTGTTTTTCCAGAAGTTGGGCTCGGCCCCTTAGTTCCAGTGAAAGGTTTTGATGCTCCCAACTTTGTGGGAACAGTTTGGGGATGGCCCCTTCCTGTTCCACCATGACTGTGCACCAGAGCACAAAGCAGCTCCACAAAAAGATGAATGAGCCAGTTTGGTGTGGAAGAACTTGACTGGCCTGCACAGAGTCCTGACCTCAACCCAACAGAACACCTTCTCATCCAACATCAGTGTCTGACCTCATAAATGTGCTTCTGGAAGAATGGTCAAAAATTCCCATGAACACATCCCTAAAGCATGTGGAAAGCCTTCCCAGAAGAGTTGAAGCTGTTATAGCTGTAAAGGGTGGACTAACACCCTATTGATTAAGATTCTTAAATCTTGCATAGGGTATGAAAAATTCAGGGCCTGATGACTTTCCATCCACAGTCTTAGGAATTTAGGACTCACCAGGTAGTGTGTAAAAAGTCAAAGAAGAAATCAAATACAGGCCAACAGGAAGACACTGACCAAGTATGGAACTTAAAAATGAAAATACTGCAAACTATTGTAGCCAGTTATCTTGTAATTGAAAGGATATCTGTGTGTGTGGGGGGGGGGACAGGAAGAACATTTAGACTAAATGGTAAACGGTCTGCATGTGTTTTTCATTCAACCACTCAGACACACACTCGCACATCAATAGCAGCAGAGCTGCCATGCATGGTGCTTGTCTGCCATCAGCTCTACCACCTGAGCCATGGCTTCCCCCTAAGGGAGGCTGGGTTTTCCAAACCGCATGTAAGATACTGAAATGAAGCGAAAGAGGGCTCTGCTAAAATGAGCTTCTGGCCGTTAGATTACATGCCAGGCTTGGCGTAACGGTGAGGCTGAATCCAAATAGCCACAAAAGATAGAAAAATCTAAGGTGTCATGGTACTGAGGTCAAAATTAAGTGCTGGAGCATATTTGTCATTAGACAGTGAATTTGATCTTGGCTGCACATTTGAGCTACAGACAACAATTAATTGTCATTTATGCTTTATGCACAGGTCTGAAAGGTGATCACTTGTTAAGACAATTAAGCTAATCAGCCAGAACCAAATCCGAACCCAATAATAGTCGAAAAGCTGATCACAGCACATCATAGTCACGGCATTAGAATGCTTAATTACAGCTAATTTCACAGTGGTCTATTAATGAGTGAATGCTAAAAGTACCAATACTCCCAAATGCTATTGGGTATTCATTCATAGGCCTAAATTATTTTCTGTGTCTAATTAGGATACCCCCTTCTGAGTTGGGGAAGCTAAATTAAGGAAAGGCCATGCATATGAGAAAAATAATTACATGTTAAAGGTGGGACATACCAGCACTTCAGGCTG
This sequence comes from Pterophyllum scalare, assembly GCA_024447675.2. NCBI lineage: Eukaryota > Metazoa > Chordata > Actinopteri > Cichliformes > Cichlidae > Pterophyllum > Pterophyllum scalare. The sequence goes on along the minus strand of JAMQGT020001635.1, from coordinate 54,084 downwards.
TTGCATGGAGTCACTGCATAAACACATGTTGGTGCATAATTCAGGCCATAGGCTTGAAGGCATACTGTTGGAAGATAACATAGTGGATTAATGTAAATATCTATATAAAGCCCCGTGTTTAATTGGATCAAATCTGAGACTTATATACAACAAATGAACAGTACTTAGACATTAAACAGGGAAAAAAACATACATATTGCACATATAGTTAACAGTGTTAGCACAATTAACAAATAAATTCGTTGTACAAAGACCAGATTAAAGGTTTCCCTTTTTGAATATCATCTTGCATGTGTATGTTGATGTGTGGCTTTATCTTCTCTGCATAGCAAATGTTTGTCCATTTTAATCTGTGCATTAAGTGAAATCACAGACCCAAAATGGTAAAAGGCAGCACGCACTGTTTGATATAAAGTCATTTACGACTGCCACTGACAACATGCCACTGTCCAAAGCTGCTTGCACTATAATGCATTAGTAGCCAGCAGGGGACACGGGGGTGTTAGTTGTGGCTTGTGACTCGTTCTCAATCTGAGGCAACCCCGCTGTCAGGGAACACAGAGAAATGTTGGCAAGAGCATGTGGTCTAATACATGGAACTGTCAAAATGCTAACAGGCCTGGCACACAGTTCTGCCTAGGAGGCAGAATTACTCATTTTCCAGTTAAACATGGACATGTGAGTCTTCCCAGACCAAATCTGAGCCTCTTTGCTCAAGCTGAAGCTATAACCAAGGGAAAAAAAAAGTCATCTCGAGATGGAGACACGTGGGAAATAATTACTTTTAGTTCACGTTGACAGCATACCGTTTGACAGGAAACATAATGTGGTTTTTGCAGCCAAATAAGAAATGGATTAGTGTGATAACTGTTTACTGCCATCATGTGTTCTAATTTGTTCTTGACATTTTAAAAAAGGAGCTATGACCCATGAAGCCCTGATTATTTTGAAAGTGGCTCGTTTTTAACACCATAGATGTCTTCGGGAGTTTCATGCTGTAAACGTGTTCTGTTCAGGAGGACAGAAAGGTGATTGCTAAAAGGACGAGCCTATGATTTTGCTCTGTGTATAGCACTATAACACACACTGCACTCTAAATCAATAATGAATTATTTATTTTCTTTGTCTCTAATTCTGCTGGGATCAAAAGTCAATAAAGAACTACTGATTGCAGTATGTGGGGCATCCATTTGCCTTGATTTGTCCTTTACTTAACAAACGTCAGCGTGGTCTTTTCCCCCTATCCTTCCTGCATGAATCTGAGGAACTGTTTCCAGTAAGTCACATTTATTTCTCATGTTTAATATCTCTGCAGGTTCACAGCGGCAACGGTTTTAACTCATGAGAAAGGGGAAAATAACAACAACAAAACAAAGAAATTAAAGAAAATAAATACATAAAATACGATCTGCAAATCTTGACTTTATTTTAAAACTCCAATTTAAGATCAAAGCAACAAATAGAAATATTGTCCTTCCCCCTTCTGTCGTTTGATAATAGATCGAAGTAGCTACTCCGCACATGCAAGTTCATTTCAAAGAGTGCAGAAATCCGAGCATAAACTTACGTACGTGTGCCCACGTGTGCTCGGGCACGTCTTGTGTTGCGAGCGTCAGTTAGGCTGCTCAGCCATGGAGGCCCACGCTGTGAAGCTACCGACTGGCACTTTTCGTGCTGATGTTAATGCCAGAATCCTGCAGTTACCGAGTCAGCAGGGCGTCGTCAACTTTTACGCACTACGCACCTCAGCGCTCGGTGACCCTGCTCTCTAACCGGCGCTTGGGATGTAATGTCACGAGCTGGCTCGTTGCAACACTGGCATCCTATCACGGCGCTGTGCTCAAATTTGCTGCTCTCGTTAGAATGACAAGTTGTTTTACAAATGTTTGTGAAGGCAGACCGCATAGCCGCAAGCTGCTTGATTTTATACACCTGAATTTTAAACATCTCTTTGAATTCACCTCTGAACTTAAAGATGAAGAGGTGTGGCCCGATGCCTTTGTCCATATAGTGTAAGTGGAGATGCCAAAATAAAACAATAGCAGCAAATTCAAATATTATGAATGTTACAATGATCGTTGAAAATTAAAGGTGGAGATAAAAATCGCCTTGATTGCCGAACTGTCGCCACTCACTTCGACCGTCATACGTCACTGACACCCTACACAACATCAGTGCACCCAATCACATCTGTCTTCCACTGAATCTTTCATCTACTAACTTTTATGTCATTAGCTGGGCAACTTGTATGAAGGGCACCATTCAGTCATGCTATTAAGTGAACTGGTTTTAATTGAATTACCTTCGCCTACAATTCCTGCCTGGGCGCTGGTTTCTCGGGAGAAAATACGACGAGTGAATGAGAAATCTGCTTGTAGAAGAAGAAGGTCCTTTGGTAATATTACATTTCAGTTTAAGTCTTTGGGATAATGAGCTTAGGTTTAAGAGCAAAGAGCCAGACAGTGGTAGAGTGACAGCACTGGAAGAAGCTAAGGAACTCCAGGGATACAACTTCTTAAATCCTCATCTCTTTTATGTCACTACTTAGCTCACACTTGAAGTAGATACAAGCACAGAAGCAGAAAGACGTTTAAATGGAACATTAGCAATTTATCACACTTCTCTTCGGTTAAACTAGCTGAAGTTTGAAATAAAAAGTGACAGCTCCACCGTGCAGCGTATCTCCAAGGTGCATCATTTAAATATGTATTTTTGGATACAACTTAAATATAAATTGTTTAATAAAAAGACCAACGTTTAACGGACTCAGAGTAGCTGGAAGAAGAAATTCCAGCATCTGCCAGAATGTGTGTCCATATCGGAGGCCTTAATATTCTTTATATCTTGTTTTGACCAGCCACCTATCCGACATGGTGATATTGCCCTCTCAAGATTATATCAGATAAAGCACTTTTTGAAGTATCCCCCCCCCAGTGAATTATCCGAAAGCAGATGAAACATCCAGAGTACCAATACTGGTTTCCTTTACTCTATGTCACAGATATGATATTAGTGTTTGACACATGACCCTAATATGCAGTCATAGTTAAAACAGCATACATAGCTTTCAAGTCTACGGTTTTATAAAAAAAACAAATAAAAAATCATCTTGTCCTCACCAGGTTTTAGAGTTATTTAACCCTCTACACCCCAATGGAAAGACTGCTGTAAAGTGTCAGTTGTAGGTTGATTTTAATTTAAAGATCACAAGTGGCTCTTTTAAACTATATTTGACCATTTAAGAGTCTTACATTTCCACATTTCATAATTTCTCATCATCTTCTTTCTTATGATACCTTTCTCCTCCTCCTCTTCTTCATCTGCTTCCTCCACCGCTTCTCTCGCTCCTCCAGCTCATCCTCTTTAGCCTCATCTCCTAAACTGAAGTCATGGCTCTAACACACAAACACTGGAAATCTTCGACACCTCACCTCAGTATCACTGTCATCAGACAGAAGTGAGCTTCTCTGAGTCACCGACCCATACTGGTCTCCTTTCACAGCCGCCTTGAGCGTAATCGTTATAGCCTATGACGAAATGAATGCCGTTTGAGGTGACTCAGGGGTAAAAATGTAAAATATCACAAAATATTTAATTGTCACATATCCATTTTTTATTCCTGGTTAATTTCAAATTGTTAATATTATTAAAATATGTTGATATAAAATGTGCAAAAATTATACACAAAGCATAGCAGAAACATGCCGACCAGTGGGCTGCCATTATGGGGTACAGAGTGGTGGTGTGCAATACTCAAGATTTGGTATCGATCGATACTTGAAATACAGGGCCAGTATCGCCAATTCTGATACCAATACCAATACAATTTTCATGAAGTTTAAGTGTTTTGTGATTTTTTTCCTTTGCTTTGGATCATTAATTAGTTAAAAGACAGATTAGAATTGGGCAAAGTTTATAGGTAAATAGAAAATACTTTATCAAAATAAAAGTTTTTGTTCTGAAACAATAGAAGAGCAACAAAAACATTTTTCCCCATGCATTGTGATGTCTGGATTTTTTTTTTTAAAATAAAGTGTACAAAATGATCATTCAACAACAAATTAAAACTTTTTTCAGGTATTGTGTTTAGAAAGTATAATACAAAAATGTCATAAAAAAATATCAGTTCATTCAATAATTTTCTGGATTTTTTTCTTAAATAAACAAGCTGTACAAAATGATCACTCCACAACATTATAAAACATTTACGCTTCCGGCCCCGCCCCCTACTTCCGGCCTTTGATTTAATGTAAAAAATATGAGACAATTTGGCCCTTTAAGTAGTTTTTTTGACATTTTTGATAACTCCTCTTAATTGAAGGGGAACGCGAAATATCAAAAAAGTAACTTAAAAGGCAAAATTGTCTAATATTTTTTACATCAATTCGCGGGCCGGAAGTAGGGGGCGGGGCCGGAAGTGGCCCGCAGGCCGGGAGTGCTGACAAATTCCTTTTGTGCCCCAAGTAAAATGTGTTACATGTCATGTGACAGTATGATGTCAAAACACTGCAGGGAGGGGAGGAGCAAAGTGTGCCTGCTCTGTGCTGTGAGAGGAGCGGCACTTAAACAGTCAGCTCGCATCTTTGATGAAACTGCAGCGCTGCATACAGGAGAGAACCTGAAGCTAAAGTATCGATCTTATTACGCTAGTATTGATCAATATCAATACCGACATTGGTATCGATAATATCGATATTTGGATCGATCCGCCCACCACTAGTACAGAGGATAAAATACAACCCCAGATGAACAACGGCCCATGACATGTTACACTATGTCCTTATTTATGGAACAAAAACTGAGCCAAAATGCAGAAGCACTGTGTGGAAAAACTGAAAACGCCCCATGATTTAACAGCTTACAGAACCACTGTTAGCAGCAATAACTTGTGTGGGGGAATTTTGGCCTAGTTTTGTTTGTGGGCAGCTCTCTTAAGGTCTGAAGGACAACAGCATCATAATGGGCTTGAAGTCTGGACTTTGACTGGGTCATTCCAACATCTCAGTCCTTTAGATTTGCTGCTGAGCTTGGGATCATTCTCATGTTGCATGACCCAGTTTGGGCCAAGCTTTAGCTCTCAGACAGATGACCTCACATGTGACTGTAGAATACTTTGGCATGCAGAGGAGTTCATGGTCAACTCATTGACTGCAAGGTTCCCAGGTCCTGTGGCTGCAAACAAGCCCAAATAAACACCCCTCCACAACCGTGCTTTGCAGTTTATATGTAGTATTTGTGCAGCTATTCTGTGTTATGCTGTGGTTTTGTGGTGCTGTGCTTTATGGCTAAACATCTCAATTTTGGTGTTGTTTGTCCAAAGGACATTGGTCTGCAAGTTTTGTTGTTTGTTCAGCTTTGCAAATCTAACCTGCGCTGTTATGTTCTCCTGGCAATTGTTCCAACAAAGACTTCTGATTGTACTGTCATGGACTTTAATATCTAACATACTCTCCGAGGCCTGTAGAGTCTGAAAGGATGCCCTCTGGCTGTTTTGTAGTTTCTCTGAGCATCGCGCGGTCTGAACTTGGGCTGAATTTGTCGGGACATCCACTCCAGGGAAGATTGGCAGCTGACTTAGTGTTTTCCACTTGCGAATCATTTTTCTCTCAGTAAAATCAGAACCTCTAATTAGCACTGTTCTCGTAATTATAAAGTTACGACTGCTCAGAATTGCTGTGAAGAATAAAAGCCTCTGATTTAAAATTCATCTTTATGTATTTTAAGGGATTGTTGCTGAGAAAATGCTCAAATTCGACTGATTTTAGATGGAATGACCCAGCATCACATTCACAGTGTAACAAGCCAACATTTATTTTTTTATTTTTTTTATTTTTTTTACTTAAATGCCTTTAAATGAAGTGGAAAGGAAAATCATGCAGCACCGCTTCTCAAGCGGACAATATAATCTCTCAGTAAATCAGCAGATAAGATACTTCTACGGGTAGAACATCTGTCTCTCTAAACAGATGTTCCCACTAATCTTTTTTTTTTTTAACCCTTTTTGCTAAACTATTTCCCTCTCTCCCCCTTTTAGTGCCAGCTAAGTCCAGTGTTTACCTCCTCCAGATTTCACCTCTTAAGTAGTTTATTTTGTTTGTGCAGCACAGGAAATAAACCCCACCGCCACGATCAGAACAGCTGCTCAAAATGTAAGCATGCGTGCTGTTGCCCTTACAGGACAGAAGGATAATTTTACATTATTTTTTTTAAGCCGGTGATGAATAAGGGTTTCCTTTTCTTCCACAGTGGCTAGCACAGCTTCTTTTTTTTTTCACTCAGTAATGTGATTTGCCCATGAAAATAAAGCACTATTGCTCCTAGTGATGGAAACTGCATCACTTTCTGTGCAGAAGAGGATTTTTCTTTTTACTTTATTGGAAAGCACCGTGTATTATAGAGTTTTCATGAAATGTATTTTATCAATTAAATGTTTTTAGAGACTAAATATAAATGGATCTGCTTCCACTTATCACATTTCTTCTCAGGAACAAGCATGAAGCGTCGCTGAAATGCCAGGAGAGGATGTGCAGATATCTAAGGCAATGCAAAAGTCCCAGGCGGTAACACCTCTGGGAATCAACATTATAAAAATGCAGCATTTCATCTTTCCACCTTCTACACCAACTCATGTTATTCTAATTCTTTTTAACACTAGAAAGGGGGAAAAACATCAACCGGAATGTACCTATGTTAATGAAACAACTTCAGAGTTTTAGAGACCACTAATGAGACAAGGATTGGCAGAGGGGATTGTTACGCGTTTGAAATGCTAATTAAAATTTAGAAGTGAAATTACAGTTCGGTCACATGGCAGTGCCAGGATAGTACAGTGAAGACTCCACTAATAAAAATGGAGTCACAATGGATGAGGAGAATTAAGATACAAACAACAAAATGAATAGCTTTTTTTTTTTTTTTTTAACGTGGGTGGGTGGGGTGGGGGCGTGCTCTTGGGATTCATAAAAGCATGGACAAAGTTCAAATCTGTGGCAGATATGCTCCTTTGAAAGAGAGTGGATCTTAAGTTTAAATTGGGTGGCTGGCTACTAAATTGAGTGAAAGTGATTCATATTCATATCCCTTTGAGACAAACACTAAAGAGATCACAGCAGTTTCATTTATTTTTCCAGAAGTGAATCCATTAGGGGCGTTGGAGGCGCATAACTGGGATGTATTCCTTCCCGTGCAGCTCCTTTTGCTGACGCGGGCATATGTCGACTCTACAGACAGTTAATTTTAGTGTCAGTTTATCAGTGAAACAATGCGGTGCACGTATCACCATATGCTGGAAGCTGTAAACTTGTTTTGCTAAAACTTGTTAAAAAAAAAAGTGTAAATACGGCCAGTTTAATAAGGAGTTTTAACAAGATACTGAACATCTCATTCGTGCGTAATGATTTCAACAATAGAAACCACCTCCAAGTGATTAAAAGTTAAACTGAAAAGTAAATCATTTCTAATCGTAAACCATCTTTCCCTTTTTTTGCCAGCTTTTCTTTTCTTTTGAACGTCACGCTTTTTTAGAAACATCGGTTTGTTCTTGTGTTGCTGGGTTACGTTTCGTTGTGTAACCAGCGTGCGCTGCGAACGCACACAAACCTGGATTCTTGCAGCAGCAGCAGCAGATAAGAAGAGTGCTTACAATGCTTGACTTATTTTTCATAAATGATTTCAATCAATTAACAACAAAGTTTTTGTACAAACAAACACAGCCAGAAAAAAAAAAGAGAGAGAGAGAAAGTGTGTTGTCATAAATTAGGAAGACAGCTACGCTCTCCCAGTTGTGGCCTTGTGTGTGGGCAGGGGTGTACTGACACAGTAATTCAAGCTGGGAATGTGACGTTAATGCAAACTAACACACGGCTAATTTTGTAGGCGAAGCTCGTGTGTTCTCTAAGACTGTCGTGATATGAGTTATTCTCATATGATTACGGCGGAAAGAAGAATCCACTGTAATCACACTGAATGCCGAGAAAATGAAAATTAGAAAAAAGGCAGATGATACACAGAAAGTGACAAAAGCAGTTTCTGTGCCGTCGAGTTTTCTTTGGAAGGAGAGGGAAAAAAAAATATTTTAAAAACATGCTGTAGTTAAGAGAAGGACGAGGTCAGTCAGCCTGTTGTGGTTTTAACGACTTTAGGTGATGAAAGATGGAATAAGTGCTGGAAAAAAAGAAGAAATAGGTCATTGTTGAAGCTAAGAATAGCACAAAAAAGCCGAAAATGAATGGAATATTTAAAAAGTAAAGCGAGGTCAGTAATAATTTGGAGTGAAAGGCTGAACATTTTCTAGCTCTGATAAATGTCTGTCCACGGTGTCTGTGCAGGACGGAGCTGTCTCGCTCCCCCACTTCCTCACAAATGCACACAGCAACAAGCGTACTCTCGGGTGGAAAGGTTGGGAGATTTAATAGATGACAATAGCATCTTGACAAGAAATGACAGCCGTGCTTGCACATTAATATTAGACCCCCCCCCCCTCCAGTGCAGCTCTGTCAACCGGAACATCATCTGCCCTGCCTGAAGAGTGTCTGCGTGGCTTCAGCTTGCCACTGACCATACATTCGAACAACGCGGGTCAGCTTCCCACCTTGTCAATGGGAATTTGATGGGCGCTTATGATGACTGATGCTGCTGTCTGGTCAAATTAGCATGGCATGAATGTGATGTTGATGAGTCTTTTTAATAGTTTCCAGTGGATTCAGAAACTTTGAACTGTAAGTGAATATTTAGACATTGCCACATGCAACGCTGCTGTCTCGCAACGAGTTAAATGCTGAGAAGAAGATGACCCCCCCCCCATGGTTTTTTGCTAAATATGAAAATTCTGCCTGCAATCAGTTACACCTTGCACAGACTGGAAATCATTACTTGGCGATGTCTGAGGTGCAGGAAAGGCTAGATTTCCTAACGTTTCCTAACAGCACTCTAGACTGACTGAAACTAGAAAATTAAAATTATAACTTCAATTAAAATGAAAACGTAGGCTTTAATAAGTCTAGAATTATACAAATCCAGCAACATCAAGCAAACAGAATAACTGAATTAGACCGCCATACTCACCAAACTCATACTAAAGGCCATGTGCAGGATGTAAGTAATTACATTTACTGATACTGTACTTGAGTACTTCTGATATTTAGTTAGTTATTTAGACAGCAGATAGGCTGTGATATTTAAACATTGCCCAATATGGGAAACATCCCCAGTCTGAGACTCAGAGAGACACATCCCAGGCTCTTTCTGGGATGTGTCAGGACAGGCATCTGGCTTAAAAATCTGCCAAATCAAATATGCGGCGACCCCTTGTGAGTAAGAAAGACAGCAGCTGAAAGAATGATGCGTAATTGGTACAAAGTGTGCCAAGAAAATATCCCCAACACCACCAGCATCAGGAGCAGCCTGATGCAAGGCAGGATGGATCCGTGCACCCGGTGCGGTCTTCTGCTGCTGTAGCCCATCTGCTTTAAGGTCTGCCATTCAGAGACATTCTGCGTACCGTGGTTGGTTATGTGAGTGACTCTCGCCTTCCTATCAGTTCAAAGGAGTTTGGCCGTTCTCTTCTGCCGTTTGACGTCAATCGAGATTTTTTCCACCCTGAGAATTTATGGATATTTTCTCTATGGTTGTGTGGGAAAATCCCAGTTTCTGAAATGCTCAGACCAGCCTGTCTAACACTAACAGGCATGTGATGTTCAAAATCACTTCAATCATCTTTCTTCTCCATTTTGAGGCTCAGTTTGAACTTCAGCAGGTCGTCTTGGCGACGTCTACATGCGTAAATAAATCGAGTTGCTGCCATGCTGCCATATTTGCTTTCCATACACGGTGACCTGAAATCAGGTTATATGTTAAGAATTTAATGCAGTAGAACATTGATAAGTCAAGCAAGCCAATCAGTGACAGCAACTTATCAGGCTCTTAATTGTGCCAGCTTTACTTTTTTTCCCTTTTTCTCCTTTTTCTTCCCTGTGAACTCCAGGAAGTCTCGCCGTTTCTTGAGTTTTAACTTTTCAGTTGACTTGCAGATTAAATAACAAGGAAATCACAACCCCAATTGGGGATAAACACTTTTGCGTCTTCCAGAAATACTGTTCAGCCTCTCAGGAGACGTAAACTCTGCAGAAGTGGATGCGCCGGAGCCTGTGACACCACACATCTCTGCTCAGCTTTCATAACAAGAAGAAGCAGCTACCTGCCATTCTAATTGCATTTCTCACTTTCGACTAATCACAGAAGACACAGTGGCCCTCTGGGCGGCCAGCCAGCTGGAGCAGAAGGACACTGTATGTCAAATTTATTCCCTGGCACACAAAAAAAAAAAAGAAACACTGCAGCAGAAAACTCCCTGTCCCAAACAAAATGTGTTAATTCTGTCACAGGTTTATTGTGATTTGATTTTCACACCAGTCCCACTGAATGCATTTACGAGGTCTGAGAGCAGCGAGGACACGTGAAGATTCGGAGTGACTGAAGGTAGCACATCAAGTTCAGTGTCATAATTTTTTTTTATAGCAACCCCCAAAGTAACACAGTGGAGAAATCAGTGAGAGAACAAGTGGGAGAAAGTAATTAAAATTTGTCACTGAGACTTGTTAATTCAACGTGTGACCCTGTTCTTCGTTTTGTTGTTGCTTAATAGGCAGCATTACACTAAATGTTTGAAACAGAGCGTGAATAGAATGAGAATCACCGCAGTAGCCTTGAAGCAAACGTTCTGACACGTGCTTCATAAAAATCAAACTCTCAGAGCGCTGTCTCCCTTAAATTACATGCTGTTTCGCAGGACTCTGCGTAGTTTTCAGTTTGAAGTCGTACATGCATGGCTGCGTAAAGGCTTTTCATGCTAAAAATAAAGAAAATAATACCGCAAATGTTTCTTTTTTTTATTATCTGTCAATAAATTCCACACAAAATGTCGTGAAGGGCATGAAAAATTCAATCCAGTTTTATTTATATTGTATCAATGAAGAGCATGAGGCTTCTCAAGGTACTTTTTATTGTAATGTTGGAAACCAAATGATCCCCTGGTACTGGTGTGGGAGGTGTGTGTGTGTGTGGGGGGGGGGGGGGGCTCTTTTAAGAGACAACAATCTGTGTCAGAACCAGGCTACGGGAGGGGCAGCCATCTGCTGCAACTGGCTGAGGTGAGAGGAAAGCACGGAGAGATGACGATCCACAAACAGAAGTGCTGGAAAGACGGAACGGTGGGATTTAAATGCAGAAAGAGGAGAGTGGAGGAGGTCCACCACAAGGAGGTTCCTATGGGCCTATAACTAAGGGATGGTCCGGGCTCACCTGATTCAGCTACGAGCCTTATCAAAAAGGAACGTTTTAAGCATTATCTTAAAAATATGGAGGCCGTCTGCCTCCTGACCTGAACCCAATGCCTGAAAGCTCTGCCCCCCCATTCTGCTTTTGGATGGAGCTTGGGTAATAAGTTGTATTTTTTTTTTTTTTAATCTCGCATCTGATTTTTGCTTCCAGTGAGGAAAATCATTAAATCATAAAGTCAGCTGGAGTAAAGAAAAGGGCTGAAAGAGAGCACTCTGTCATCAAGATCTAACAGTGAGACTCACAGGGTTTCTGCAGGTGAAATTGTAAAAAGGATCATAATGGTTGGCTTTGTCTCTAGTTGCTCAGTCTCTCACCCGGTCCAGCGGCACGCATCGCTTGGATGTCCTCTTTGAACCGCTGCCCCGCGGGTCCCCGAGGGACGCAATTCTGATGCCACCTGGGGCCTTCCTCATCCCAGTCTGCAGCACAGACATCTCTAGGTGGAGACAAACCCTGAGTGACTTTGTGAGATGGGGCTTTATGGACCAAATTTGGCTCTGGTCAGGGCGTTAATTTTATTTTATAGTAAAGAACTCCAGTTGGTTAACTGGTGTTTGTTGCGTTAAAGAATAATCATGTTAAATAATTGAGCTTACAGTACTCCAAGAACCACGGTTAACCCTGCATGTTGACATATCATCACTGTGTAATGTGTAATTTTAATGGCGCTTTTTAGGATAATATGATATAGTCTGTAAGATCTGATCATATGTGAAGGATTTTTTTTTTTTTTAACTTCACTATTTCACAGGGAGCGGACGTTACATAATATTGATATATGGTATGAGCACCCTTTAAAAAAAAGCTCCAGTTTTCTGTTTCAAGCTGCATAAAGGCAGGTAGGCTGTGGGAAACTTGTCACAGTTGTTCCGTGGATTTAGGTTGTCTCAGTTCCTTCTGCCTCTTCATGTAATCCAGACTGACTCAATGATGTTGAGATCAGGGCTCTGTGGGGACCGCGCCATCTGTTGCAGGACTCCTTGTTCTTCGTGCCACTGAATATAGTTCCTTCTGAGTCTCGCTGGCTGCTTAAGGTGTCTGTTTCATGCGGGAAAGGGAATCTGGGAAAAATCTTCGTGGTGTTGTTGGATGGATAGAAAACATTTGAAGCAACTACATTTTTGCTCGTGACCACACAGAGATCATCAGATAATTTTGTTCATGTGTTAATGTGAGAGCCCAGTGATCAAAGGGAGACTTTGAGTTTTAACATTATACTGGAGTTTTCTCTGAATCTCCTTTGAGAGCTCATAGCAGCCATGGAAAAAAGTTTCATTACTGTGGTGAGTAATCGATAATCAACTAAATGATTCAGTTCAGTAAAGCCATTATCTTTCATGCTGGATTAGCCCACAGATAGTTTTTTTATATATATATAATTTTTATTCTTTTAAAGGGAATTTCAAGTCCCCAGGCTTTGGCATTAAAAACTAAAAATGGCCATCTGAATCAATGTTCTCTGACATCTGTGTCCATCGGGCACTTCATGGCACTATATGTATTAATGGAGTTTGTTTGCCTCACAGCGCTTTTCATTTTCCAGCTGTGATTGTCACACACTGGTGTTGCCGCCTGTTTGCGATGTGCTGATAGGACAGATCTGAGACAGATACCCCCATCCACCCACCCACCCAACTGCACGCCTGACAGACTGATCCACACAGCAGCTCGGAAGGGTTCGCCCCTGCCACCTCATAAATGCTGGGCTTGCACAGGCATCATGGGTGGAGTTATCTCTCTGCTGAAAATATGCCCCGATGAGCCAGATCTCCGCGTTCAACAGATAGCACGTATACATTGGTTGCAAGGGAATACAGCGCCTGGGGTTTAATAATGTTCTTGTCTGTTCTGTGCTATCTATAGAGCAATTGTGTTTCCAAACAAAACAGGTATTACAATACTGTGTGCAGATTGCCGTCCTTAGAGCTGATACAGGAGCTTACAGTAAGTTAATTGGATGGATGGACAATGGAGGCCAGCTGTGTGTGTGTGTGTGTGTCTATGTGTTAGGTATTATTTGTTGTTTCAATAATTAATCTTGTAGGCATTATCTAGCCAGTTATTCTGAGGCTCTTCATTATTCTGCTAACCAAAAGTCACACTAACCAGTCAGTAAGTGACTCACCCTTAGCCGGTTTCTTCACTTAACAGTCAACTTATTCCGAGTACATTTTCTAATTATGGCCATCATTAGCACTCTGCAGCCAAGCTGTGAGCTCGTGTGAGGCGGGTGCGTTGTATATGCAGCCCCTTTGGCCTCCACTGATTTTCATGTTAACACCTGTTTGAATGAAAGCACGGCAGTGTTTTGAGCAATGCTGGGCTGTTCTTTGTGAATCATTTCCAATTTAAATAAATAGCAGGAAAAAAAATTCTTGAAAAAAAATACATGCGTTATTTTGATGTATGTGAATGATGACGCTTAATAAATTGGGAGTAAACAGAGACGTGCTCATGAAAATATTTTGCAGTATTTAAAGTTTTTCCACTTTGTTTACCTCGGGTGCTCTGGCCTGCGGCAGATCGCTGTTTACCTCACAAATGTGGAGCATCTGTGACCATTTACTCTGGAGGAGGCAGTAAAACTTTACCAACTATTACACCTTTTATATATTTATTCTATTAATCAAGACCATTTATATAAAGTTTCACCCAGCTGTTTTTATGTGTTTGCCTATTTGGAGCATGTGGAAATTTGCAGTGAGTGGTTTAATTGGACAGGACAAACAAACAGTTTGGCGTAACATCTGTGTAACACGAAGGTTCTTAATGGGTCGTGCATAGATTAAAATAACTTTCAACCAAAAAACGTATAATTGACACTTTTTTGTGGTTTTTTATAAAGTATGTAGATGCATGTCTCTACCTGCCACTCTTCTTTTCCCACTTTTTTAAAGACAGGAATTTGGAGCAGTCTATTAGGCTGTGGTTTGGATTTAAAAGGTCAAAACTGTATTTAAGAGACATTTGATACACTTAATTAGTTATCAAATCATTATTTAAATAATGCTGAATGGTGAGCCACTTTGCTGTGACATTGTGCACACACGATCTTCCAGTGTGGGGAGTGCTCGCACCTTGCAGGTGTAGCACTATGTGTTTTAAAGGACATTGAGAAAAACAAGAGGAAAATGGACTAGAGTGAAATATCGTACCCCCCCCCATTTAAAATTAATCAACTAAGGACTTTCTTTTAAAACATATTGAAGATCACTCAGTGCCTTCATGCAGTTGTGTTCACTGTGTAGTTCTGTTTTACTTGGGTGAAGTGTCTGTTCAACAGAGGGCGCTGTGGGCACGAGGAACCTGATGGGACTAGCAGAACAAGATGCTCTGTAGCCGAGGTCAGTGTAAGCTATGCTGATTAACACAGGTGCTTACTGTGTGTCCTGTAAGGTATCCAGTTATCTCAGTAAAGATGATAGGAACTGAAATAACAACATGTAAAGCCTTAGACTGACTGTGCTAAGAGAATGTCTGTGAAATTAGTATGACGGTGATTTTGGGATGTTACAGTGTGAATGCTAATACCGCTAACGCTAGCGCCGCTAATGCTAACACGCTAATGCTAGCGCCGCTAATGCTAACATCGCTAATGCCAGCGCCGCTAATGCTAACATCGCTAATGCCGATGCTCACAACGCGAATGCCAATCACACTAATTAGAGTGAAAGTGAGTGAGGAAATGCGTGATGAGACACGGTCGGGAATGAGACAAGAGACAATAATGACTGTTTAAATGAGCCGTGTGAACTCGCATGTAGAGAAATGTTGTATATTGTTATCTGTGCATGATTGGGGGAGGCTGAGGGTAATTACGAGCTGTAGTACAGCCCGCGCTTGTAGCGGTTTTGACCAATCATAGGCCAGAGAGACAGGACGCGGATTCCTGCATATATATATATGTTGATGTTTTGAAAATAAGAGCTTGTATTTAATACTGTTTAAGACGGTCACAAAGGAACAATTGTGTTAAGTAGAAGGGATGATAAAGAAGAATAAGAGGATTGTTATTTAATTAATTTGGATATCTGTAATTTGACTGTTTTCTTATAAGTTGTGTTGTGTTTAAGCATAAGCAGAACAAGATGCTCTGTAGCCGATGTCAGTGTAAGCTATGCCGATTAACACAGGTGCTTACTGTCGTGTCCTGTTCTGTGTTTCACAGGAAATGAACATATGAAACAATTAATGTGTTACCCAGAGAATAGACCACTGTCATTCTTAAAGGTGTAACACATGCGAGTATTTGTACGTATATTTACTCCATCTTACTTTCCGCCTTGTTTACACAGAGAAAGTGAGGATTGTTGTTGTGTCCATCGTAGACATCGCAGTGAACCGGTTTTGCACATTAGTAAATATGAATAATTATTTTAGCAAGCACAGCCGAATCGTGCAGCATCATATTGTTCTTTGCAGGAAATATTTTGCTCTCGCTGAGGTGCACAGACAGCCGAAGCATCATCTTAACACAATCTGACTTTGAAAAACGAGGAAGTGCTTACTCGTGCAAAGCAAAACTGCTTTGTAACCCATCTGAAATGGGTGTAGGTGGGGCTCGGATTCACTTTGATCTTGCTGAATGCCTTGGTGTGCAGACTGGCAACACTTTGATAATTAACTTAGATTCAGTCTCACCTACATTTCGCAGGAGTGCGGGTATCAGAAGTATTTAGTGCACAAACAGAAAAATATTCTTTCCATGTTGATGTAACTGCTGCAAAATGTTAAACATACAAAATCTCAAGTTTTGAATTAATGTTTCTTTTTTACATTTTTTTGCATTGATTACAATAATTATTGTTGGACGTGCTTTGTGTTAAAATTGTCTGCTACATGTGCTCTAAGCCTTACTTCGTGGATTATAACTATTTGCATTTCCTGGATTTAAGATGATGTCCTTGTGCAGAGTATGCAACATGAATGAGCAGAAACCCTCTCACTTCCTCGGTTAAGGACACTTCAGCGTGAGTCAGTGAAACGCACACTTTGATCACTGAGGTAAACACGAGTCTTGACGAACTGCAGTCTAGAAATATTTTCTGAACAGCTTTGGTCAGAAAGTAGCCCTCGGGCTCAGATTTTCCACAAAATTGTTGTTCGTATGACCTTTCTTTCCATTACTGCATGATAGTTATTTAATTAGTTCTAGCTATTAGCTGTAACATAGGTATTCTACTTTTCTGAGCTGAAGTGGCAGCGGGGACAACAGGGCATGCTGTCACATGGCTAAGCTGTCACATTTCCCACAGCTCACTAAAGCAGTGCACAGTAATACGTGCACTTCTTGTTCTGGGGTCAGTTTATTGTTTATACCCAGACAAGGTCGTTGTAGTCTAATGTGAGCACTGTTTTCACCCTTAAATTCAAGGAAAATGCAACAAAAAATGACTGCTGGTCCCTTGTCCTGTTATTAAATGCACACATAACCGATGAAGGGAAGCTGTCTTTAATACAAAATGCTTGCTTGCCAGTGCAGGTGAAGAATCCACGGTCTGTCCATCGTTCCTGCTGATAGCACCTAGTATCCTATTGCTGGTACCTGCTTCTGTCTGACTAAAGGCTGTTTTTTGTGTTTGGCAGCTTGAGAAGACTTAGATCTGGGTTTTGCTTCTCGCTGCTGTTGGCACCGGCCAGATATCCTGTCTGTCTGTCTGTCTGTCTTTTGTCAAGATGGTAGCGCCTCTTAATAAATAAGTAAATATGTATTTTTTTTTTGTATTTAACATTCAAAGATGGCTGTTGACTGATGTAATAATCTAGTAATGACTCCCAAATAGGGTAGCATGGTGGTTAGCACTGCTGCCTCACAGCACAGGCTCCAGCATCTTTTTTGAAGATTTAAAATGAGAACATTGTGATCTTTTGTGACTTTCAAATTAGGTAAATATTAGAGCTTTTTTTTTTATTCTCTCTACCAAACAAGATGGAAATCTTAAATCTGTCTGTGAACTCTTACCAGAGCAGAATGACAGTGGAGATCCTGACGATAGCACGGTCTCTTTGATTTGAAGGACAAGGACCGGGTTCTCTAAATTAAATGAATGACACTGACATTCACCGCGTGATTTTATAGTGGCCTCTAAGCTCTGTCAGAAAGCTTCTGAGTGCACATAAGCACTGTGGCTGAACTCATTCAGTGTGACTGATCCAGTGTAGGCACTGACAGAAGACTGCTGCTGGTGCTGTGCTGCCGACATGCTGCTGCTTTCACATGAGCAGCACATCAGTATTGTGCCATCAAAGAATGCTGGATTCTTGTTTGAGGAATCCATCTCTGCTCATAAAACCAAAGGTACAGTAAACAATAAACAGACAGTGATATAATGCAGTGAATAAAACAAAACAACACCGTTCGGTATATTCAGTATATCTACATGTGGATATTACATTGAATCAGGGTGGCTATGAGGGTTCACTGTGATTTTTTTTTTTTCTGCCAGTCATGATTTAAAAAAGCATAATAGTACTTTTGAAATTACAGTTGCTTATACAACAATTATAGGAGTGGCTTAGCATGAAATTAGATCCTGCTCGAGCCCTAAAACTGCATTATTGAATTTCATCTGCGCAGTAATGTCTCTCACAAGACCCCGATGCCAGTGCACGGCCAGATGTGATAGGAATGTAACTGATATGGAGTGAGACTGCAGACAGAGATTAACAAATTAAATCAAGATAATCAAATAACATAAAATAAAGCCAGTGCTGTTGAGCTATACGCCATGCTGTAGATTGGTGCTGGACAGAGCCCCAAATTTAACGTTGTTTTAACCTTTAACTCCATTTCTCTGCCAGCACCTCGCTCCCTCGTGCTTCTGTTCCCTTTATTTTCATCAGTATGCCGGGTCGTGCTCCTCTCCCCCTTCTGCCATCTGCTGTTACATCTCAGCTTCAAACCGGAAGAGCAGAGCGGTCACTTAATTGTTGTGAGGTGGGAGGGGTAAGTAGCTTGGACTGGTGGGATGGGCTGGGGTGGGGGTGTTAATGGGTGCAGATTGATGCATGATGAGTGTCTATATTATGCTAATGAACTACAACAGTCCCTTTCATATGTTCCACAGAATGAATTGTGGTTACCGCTAATGGCTAAATTTTGCATAGGGTAATGGGAAAATCCGAAAAGTGTTATCCCACGGCATCAAACAAACCCTGTGGATCAAGCTGTGAGTTCACAAGGAGTGGCAGTTATTTATGGTGCTGACGCGAGATTTTATTTCTTAGGAACTGCATGCCTCATGACAATATATTTTATGGTCCAATGCGCGCATTACCATTTTATTATAGGAAATCATTTTCAAAATTAGCAGTATTTATGTAAATAAGGTGGTGCAACCTCATAGCGGCGTGGCTGGGTTTGGATCCGAGTTCATTCGGGTTCATTTTCTTCTGCCGACTTGCAGCAACAGAGAATTCTGATCAGATAGTTTGTGATACTTCGTTTTGTGGAGGTGAAGCAAACAAAGCAGCAAAAACTCTAGTTTAGCATTTAGGAGTTGATTATTGCTCATTTTGCTTCTTTGATTTACTCAGCTCAAAATTGGACGAATCTAGGAATTGGTTTAGCTTTGTTTTTTTTTTATGAATTACTCACCAAAATGCTTTACTGATTCGGTCTCACGCTTTCGGTTTAACTTGGCTGCTGTACTGCGCACACCGGCGTCTGGTGAATAAACCATGACTTTGAGATAAGACAGACTTGAATGTTTAAGAGGGAGTACAACGAAATGCCGCTTTCTTGCTTTCCTTTTTTTGTATTTTGTTTTACACACGCACACGCACTTCTGTGTGTTGCAGTTGCGCGCTATTTACATAAATACAAATGAATCTTAAGAAGACAGTGATGGTAATTGGACCGAGCCAAACTGGTGACATAGATGCTGAGGAGTCGTGTATATGAGTCTGCAGAGAGTAGAGCTCAAAAGTTTCAGAAGGAGCGTGAATGGAAATGAGTTGCCGTTCTTGCCATACTTTTTTTTTTTTACTTTGTTAAAACCGTGGTGGTTTCAGCTTCCACTAATCTCAAAAGCCACATTTTACTAGGGAGTTAAACAAATCATCCTTTGGCTCTCTAATTAGCTCCGTTTTATGGGATACCTGCAGAACATCAGCAGCTTAAAGGGTCGCAGAACGGATTTGGAGGTAAAAGAGGAGTAAATCTACAGATCCCTGATCATTTCTTGTAATCCATTTGAAACAAAATCATTTTATGTATCGTACGTTCACTGCTAGCCTCAGTCATTTAGATAATACCTCAGACTGTAATAGTTTCAGCATTGCACAAATGCTATGAATTTATTTTAAAATAATACACTCACCAGCCTCGTTTTCATTTGGTACCTTGCTAGTACGGTACCAGGTTGGAGCCCCTTTGCCTTCATGGCACAGATTCAACAAGGTGATGCAGACATTCCTCAGAGATGTTGGTCCATCTTCACCTGATAGCGTCACGCAGTGGCTGCAGATTTTCCGGCTGCACATTGGTGATCTTAATCTCCTGTTGCATCACATCCCAAATGTGCTCTACTGGACCGTGATGACTGCGGAGACCATTTGAGTAAAAGTGAACTCATTGTCATGCTCAAGAAACCAGTTTGAGATGATTTGGGTTTTGTGACACGGCACGTTGTACTGCTGGAAGCAGCCATCAGAGGATGGGTACGCTGGGGTCATAAAGGGATGGAAATGGTGAGTAACAACGCTCAGGTAGGCTGTGGCATTTAAACGATGCTCAGCAGGAACTGAGGGACCAAAAGTGTGCCAAGAAAACATCCCCCACGCCATTACATCACGAGCACCAGCCTGAACTGGTGATGCAAGACAGCATCCATGTTTTCATGTTGTTTACACCAAATTCTGACCCTTCCGCTCATATGTGGCATCTGCGATCGTCGTAACAAGTGGTCGTTTGACTTACTGTTGCCTTTCTATCAGCTCGGAGCAGTCTGGCCATTCTCCTCTGACCTCTGAGATCAACAAAGCATTTTCACCCAGAGAATTGCCGCTCACTGGGTATTTTCTCTTTTCTCAGACCATTCTCTATAAACCCCAGAGATGGTCATGTGAGGAAAATCGGTAGAAACCAGCAGATCAGCAGTTTCTGAAATACTCAGACCAGTACGTCCAGCAACAACAACCATACTAGTGATACTCAGTGATTGGCTGATTAGATATTTGTGTTAATAAGCAGTTGAACACTTACACATATTGAAGAGGCCAGTGAGTGGATGCCAAACAATACATTAGTACTTTCTCTGTATTACTGGATATTACTGCATTAATAGGTAAATTATATTTATTTATTCCCAGCTTTGCTCTCTTTTTCTTGTCAGATAGAAGTCTTTGGAGCATGGGCCAACAGCTTAAAGCCCCGAGGTCGTTGCTCTATATGTTATCATGGGACTCACTTGCTGCTTGACTTGCTTGGCTTAGAGAACATAATCCTTCTCTCCTTCTGTCTCTCTCCATCTTGATTTTCTCTTTCTCTCCTCCTCCCTCCACCTCTGTCTTTGGCTAGTCTACTGTACATCAAGCATATATGAATATAAACGCGAATCGCGGATGTGACAGTTTAATGAACGGGGCGAAAAACACGATGACAGCGTTCCTTTTTTTTTTTTTTTTTTTTTTTAATGTTTTGCCCATATGCATGCTCATGTGCTGAAACTTATGGCTGATAAAGAAACCGCTTCAAGGTTGAGTAGCTCAAGTGAAATATCATTGCCAGATGATTTGATAAAATAACATTTGGTGTATCTTGACAACAAAAGTCAAGACATTTCATTTTGGCACCTTAATGCCCCGTGAAAGTGCTACATCTGCCACCTTCTATTGCATTTCATATTTGTCACAACTTTTGCCAGCATTTTCCTCCTTGTCTTTCCACTTGACATTCAGCACCACAGCAGCATCCAACTCCTATCCTGAATGTTAAACAGATATGAAATGCAGCTTTTATTGTAAATAATTTGGCTCAAGCTTTGGGGTCAGCCAACCGAAGAACATCTACTTTCTTTTCATATCGAGGCCTTCTGTTCCTCCAGCTGCTGAGCTGCGTGTATTTGAGACAGGTGCCATCGTATCAATGCGAAACACCTTCATTCTTGATGCAATTATCCCCCTGGCTTTGTAACTCAGCCTGCAACACGGCCGGGAGTCATCCCAGTGCTTCCAGGAATGCTTGCTATAGCTGGAGTTCTATGGCGTGAATGATTATATGCGTGTGATGAACTGACCCACCATAATGCAGCTGTCTTTGAAAAGTGCACCGCGGACTCAGGCTCCATTGTGATAAATCAATCAAGCAGGAATCGAGTAAGAGGAAGTGCAACGAAAAGCAGCTACGCACGCCGTTTCCAAACAGTCGTTCAGGCAAGTTGTTTGCCGCTAATTGTTGACAGTTTTCAACCAGGCTTGCAAAATTTCAAACAATTTCCTCAACAATAATTAATCAGGATTCGGATGATAAAAACAAACAGGCTGCATCAGACGGCAATGTGGAGTTTCAAAAGGTCTGGATAGTTGTCGTTCCCATTAAAGAGTCTTCAAAAGGAAAACAGATTTCTTAAAAATGTGGCGACTAGAGTGTAAATCGACTGAAATAGTGGCTTAGATACCACCCAGGGCAAGATGGTTATTGACAACTAACTTTTCACTATAAATTTTAATGCTGATTTTAAGAATCCCTTGAATCAAGCTACCAAGCTGCTGGCTAAAAAGATCACATCTATGCTTATATGTACAGGACTGTTGGCAGTAAATTATATTAGGGCATGCCATTTTATTGACAGCCAGACTAGAAAGCAGGTTGTTTTTGAATATAAAGGCAATGCATGGATTCAATCATTTTAAAAGACTTTTCCGAGCATGCTTGAGGACTTCAAGAAAAGCTGATGCTTCAGGGCAGTGGAGAAAATGTGAAAGTCACTGAAACCTCCCCTTGCACAGCATACTCATTAGAACTTGTGGTGAATAAGAGGCCATCAAATCAAAGTGCAGTCGGTACTAAATAAGCGTGCTAACTATTCCCACTGTTTTATTCTTGCCAGGCAGATACATTGAGATAGTCTTTAACACACCAGAACACAAACTAATCCAGGCCATTCCACAAGATGAAACAAAGTGCTGCAAAAAATGCAGAAGAGTGCCTTCGGCCCTTCTACGACTTACCGGCGCGGGGATTGTGTGCAACTGAAACTGAACTGAAGTGACACTAGAAATTAGCCACAGTGAATACATCATTACCTGTGTGACAGTATCAATGACACCACATTACCGAGGGGCCTCGGCACGAGGTTTTAGAAGACTCAAACAAATCACGGGTGAGAGCCTGATCAAACGTCTGTGAAAACAAAGAGATGTTTGCCATGTCTGTTAAATTATGCAATCATGCATTTTCCTCTGCTTTAACAGGACTGAAGAGCTATCCACACAAACAGTGAGTCAAGCAAGAGAGACCACTCAAGGAGACCCGGCTGCTAGAAGAAACCGATAAAAAAAAAAGCAGAGTCTTTTTCAAGGCGTTGGACAGGATAAACACCCTGAAACCGATGAGACGTTAAGTTCAGTGCTGGGACCTGATACCCACAGCTTTTTCATAATATACTAGCTAAATGAAGTTAATAATTAATCTTTAACATAGTTATAGACGATGGAAACTACAGCTCTGTCCCCTTTCTATTTCTCAGCTGTTGACTACTTCTGTGTACTGTGGGTGGCAATTAGAAGGTATGCTAAAAAATAAAATGTTCAAGAAACTGGCCAATAATAATCAGAAACGAAACACGATCTTCCCTTCAAGGTCATCTTTTGGGCGTCTCTTCCCAGCGCCGCTGCTATTCTCAGATGGCCCAGCGGAAGCCCGTTCTGTCCTTTGCACTTGTGCATCTGTGATCCACGCTGGATGTAAGAACAGTGACCCTTTAACTTGAATTTGATTTTTCTGGAAGTCTAGGGGTTCGCATGGAGCCAAATCTAGTATGTGCTGCTTTTGTCAGTGTCTAGCTCAGAATATTGAAAGTATTGCAATGAAAATTAATGAACAATAAGGCAGCATAGTAAGTATAATAGTGGGCAGCCAAACTGGAAATAAACTGAATTATGCAGTGAAAACATTACGTATGCTATCAGTTTTTGGGTGTTGAAAGAAAACTAAGACAAAGCAGACCCATGAAGTGCTTTCATAACACAGGTTTACCTTTGATGTGGAGATTCCACAGCAGCATGAAGTGGGGGGGGGGGTGTGTGTGCAGCCATCTCTGTTTTCCGAGGGCAGTGGCAGGGTCGGGCCAGGACTCCATTTCCCAGGTCGGAAATGGTAAATGTAGGTATTTCACATTCAAGTCTGTTTACAGCTCTCGGGAACAGTGCTTCATATGTGTGGGGTGAAGATACAGCTTTGCCTTCTTTTTTTTAGAAGCTGTGCAGTATTGTATAAATGGCCTCGAGCGATTGTCACTTTAAGACAACAAGTTTGAAAATGAAAAAAGAAAAAAAAAAACTGGGGGTGTGCGACTTGAAAGAAGCAGGCTGTCTGTACCTCTGAAGCCTCCTCGTTTCTGCTTGAGGGCTGCGGAAGATTATGGGTAGAGAGTATTGAGTACATACCGACTACTTACAGTAATCTTGCTGGGTGGAAAAATCTTTCAGATACTTTTAAACGACCAAGTTTTTGCATACCAGCAATAAATGTGCTGATTGTTCTATTTGGAAAGCGCGGAAAGTGGAAGGGCCTCGGTGATTTATATATCAGTGTTTCGAAAGCTCCCGGTCAAGTATTACAGATTGCAGTCAAAAAGCTGCAACGGTCAGATCATAAATTTTGCAAAGGCTGAGACACTTCGGCTCACATCAGGCCTTTCTCCCTTCCCTAAAGACAGACAACAACTTGTTTCTTGCTGTTAATTAAAATCAGGGCCAGTCCCATGCTGCATGATTAATTACCTCATACCTTGGAGTTGCCCACAAACACTGATGGCTCTTTGCTGGTGTTTCATGGATAAAACTTGCATCATTCATCACCCCTCTAAGGTCAAGTGCAAAGCTACATAGCATTCTGTAATTACTTGTCCCTTGTACCTTACACCATGTCCCCTCATTGGCTTTGATTTCAACAAACACACCCTTGTCTATGTGTCCCGTTTGGATGTCAATCAGTATTCCTTCATTAAATTAAATCAATATTTGCATAATGCACAGGCCTGTGTGTTAAAGTCTGGAATAAACAAATGCGTGGCTATCGGTGAATGATCACGTTCACCCCCAAATTCAGGCGCAGGGACTAGTGAAAGTTAGAAGTAAGTGGCAGGGAACAACACTGCCTTCCCAAGGTTACACCAAAATCCCAAGATATTCAAGAGGCTGGTTCAGAGATATTCAGCGCTGATATGCATCAGACAAGTAGAGCATCTCTCTGTGTGCCTTCCTCTAGAGAAGAAGCATTACATACCTTTTTTGGCTTTGGAGAATGCCACTGAGCAAATGTGTGTCCCCTGACACCTTGAGTTAATGATCAGCCAGCTTCCAGAGAGGCAATGTATTTTGAGTCACCAGTGAAGCATGACAATAACCTTTAACATTATCATTTACACACATATTATACCGCAGGACAGATTGTCTATAGGCTGCCTCAAAGCAATAAGTCATCCTCCACTGATAGGGTACCATTCTCATTTTTTTCACGTTAAGGTATGTGACTTTGAAGTGGTTTGCAGGCCAAAATCGTCCATCTTCTGGAATTTAATTTTTATTTTTTTTGTCTTTTTCAGAATATTTCTCTCAAGGTGAAATGTTGTGATATCGCCGATGGCGTAATGTTCTGAGATTTTAAAAAAAATAGAAAAAAAAGAGGGAAATTAAATAAAGCGAATCTTACCGTAGAGCTTGTCACACAACATCGGTTCATGCACAGATTTGAATTACTGCATGTGTTCTCACGACGGGGTAACAGCTTCGAGGCCGTATTATTTTGGCGCCACGAGAGGAATGGAATATTTCTGAGAGAAGGCAGATTGACGGATAGCGAGAGAATCACCGCTGCTGGAATGCAAACTTTTTCATTTTATTTGATTATTTTGTGAATGCCAGCAGAGTTTAGCACCGCTGCTCAGAAACGCCGTCTGCTTTCTGTCATGACCTTGCCAAAATATTGAAGAACGGTATTACAATTTCATAATCTCTGAAATTAAATCAGTAGTGAGTCCGCATCAATACACCTGCACCTGCGTAATTTTTGACACAGTTGTGTGTAGCCTCTCTTGAGTGTATCTGTAACATTATTTTGAACAGTTAGGTCCATAACGATTTAGACCGTTGTTTCTTAACGTTTCCTCTGTGCTCCATCACAGTGCATGAAACGTGCTCATTAATGGAAATACAGAGAAAAAAAGTTTCCAAATGAAAGTTGGCCAACATCAGCGATGTAAGCTCACCGTCTTACTGGACCTGCTTCTTGAATGTGAATGTTGCCTCGACATTTTAGTTGGACTTTGTAGCAAAGGGAATGTTTATGTACAATAATTATCATAATATTATTTTAATAATTATCACCTACCAGAACAATCTTGATCAAGAAGTGAAAGTTAGACAAAGCTGAGAAAGAGCGTGCTCCTCCAGAGCAGCTTGGCTTCTGGCTCTGAAGCCTGTTTCTTGCATTATTGAGATCGAGACACCGAATTAGATGCTCCATGGATTCGTGATGTTTGCAGAGAGATAGTGTTTGTGGAAGTCCAAACATGTAAGCTGACCGTGCACCAAAAGAGACCTAATGTAGATGTACCAAAAGAAAAAAAACAACTTAAAATTGTGTCCATAAAAAATTTGGCTCTCTGTTTACCATTACAACCAAACTATTTTCCTTTATTCAAATAAAATCATGCATATTTTGGGAAAACGTCGACATCTGCCCATCAGTGGTGCAGCTTCATGCACTGGAAGCCAAACTACTATTAAAGAGACGAAATTATATGTACTCATATCAAAACAGGACTGTGAGGCACTGTTTCCCAAAAGAATAGAGGTTATCTTGAAATATTCATAAATGCAATTTATTTTACTTTAGGTGATAACAAGCGGGACCAATGTTTACCGTAACGCAGTGTCACGAGGCACAGATGTTTGAACTTGAGCTAGATTATTAAATTAAATATTACACATAGACTCCCCAAAGCATATTCGACAAATTTCCATTCATTCATGCACACCTCAACCCACTGGTGTCAAAGTTACTGCAGTTATTGCATCGAAGTGAGACTTTTCGTACTTGTTTGCAAAACAAATGATGATTAAGCATTTTAAGAATGAACACAGTGATTTTGACACATAGTGGGGCTGACTTTTCCCAGCTGCACTGCACGGCTGTGCAGCCATTCCTCTCCTGGGTCATAGATAATCACATATTCTTGTACAGTCAACTCTGCCTGTTGTAGATGAACTTAATTATTACCCTCCCATCCAACGGCAAAATGGGGGTGGGTGGGAGGCAATCCGGCGAGCTTTGCTTTGACGCACTTCCCTTAAAAAAATCTTCCTCAAACAATTGCATGGTGGGACAGGAGAGACAAATTGGGTGCAACACATAGAAGAAGAGAAGAAAAGGAACAGACAACCTTGAGAAGGCCTTGGAAGCAGTCAGGCTGTATGCTGTGACTCAGGTGTGTCATTTTGGGTTGTTACAGTAAATTCTTACATTTGTTTTTGTGAGCATGCACACTCTTCCTGCAGAAATAAATTTGACCTTTAAAAACGTGCAATAATCACATGATTTTTATCAGTTAAAGCATCATATACTGACGCCCTCACTGTTACCACTCGCTGAATAAACTGAACGATGCTAAATGCACTTCAGTATCCTGACACACACTGATTTGTAGCTGGGATAATGACATTAAACCAATTAAGCTTTTCCAATGAGTTTGTTAGACCTTTAAGCAAACAATACTCAAAGATCTGTTTAGTGAACACACTTGTAAGCAAGACGTGTTCTTCATCTCGATTTTGCAGTCTTGAAATGCCAGTGCTTTTTCACCAAATCACTTAAGCAAAAAATGTATTCAGTGTTGCCATTTTTACTAATGACATTTTCACTGCACAACAATGAGGTAAAAAACAAACGCACACGAGCATATCGCTGGATGCTCTCTCACTTTTGCTCAGTCTGTGTAAAATGTCAAGTTAAAGACAATCTTTCAGTTATTGTACAATTAAGTGCTCAGCTGCTTGTTATGTTTCACAGGACTGTCATATTATTAAGAGCCCACCAATGACGCTTGCAAATAAATGCAAGTTTTCGTTTACCAAATTGAAACACCGTTATAAAATCATGCTCAGACAGTGCATCCTGTTATAATTCACAATGTGTACATATATATATATATATATATATATATATATATATACATATATATATATATACCAGTCAGTTGATGTATACCACGGCAGCAGTGATCCTTGAGATGCTCGGCTATCAGATGAACAGCAACAAGGAGCAGTGCCCTCCATGGAAACAACAACTAGAGGCTAAGATCAAGGCAGCACGGAGGGAAGTTAGCCAGCTCTCAGAGTTGCAGAAAGGTGTAATGAAGAAAGCGGTGCCTAAGAAGTACAACAGGCTGTCCATACCTGAGGCCTTCGAGACTGCCAAGCAAAGACTCACAGTCTTGGCTAACTGCCTGAAGAGGCAGGGGCGCAGCTATACACTTTCCAAGGTGTATGCGGACATATTTTTAGCCCCCCCGCCCCCCCAAAACCCAAGCACACCACACGCACACACACACACACACACACAAAACGTACCCTCACAACGTTTACTGTGTTCATGTTTGCTGATCTCACCTATTCATGGACTTCTAAAATACAAGACGTCTTTTACAGGCTTTTATTTTCCATCCATCCATCTCATTTTCATCGAGCTTCCTCTTGATACGCTGACATAACTTAACGACTGTCTTTAAACCACTTTGAAAAGCTTTTTTTCATCCCAACAACATTTTTATCCTTGTCCCTCTTCCGTTTTCTGTTTTCGTGCCCTGGAGAGCTTTCTTTTGCTGCCTCTCCATCTTTAGCTACCTGTCGTCAGATGAAAGCACTATTCAAATGAAAACAGTCTCGAGCGCGATCCCAAAAGCGCGCACCGGAGCGCCTTTTGTCTGTGTGTGTGTGTGTGTGTGATATATATATATATATATATATATATATATATATATATATATATATATATATATATATATATTCCTTTTTCCGAGGAGTCTGATTTAATTTTCTATGACAGTTTTTAAAATGATTGTGAGCACAGTGGTGTGGTGGTTACGGCTGTTGCCTCACAACAAGAAGGTCCTGGATTCAAATCCACGGCCAGTTGGGGCATTTCTGTGTGGAGTTTGCATTCCCCCCCTCTGCTTGGCTTCTTCCCACAGTCCAAAACTATGCATGGGGTAGGTTAATATGTAACTTAAAATAGACAATAATCGTGAATGTGAGCCTGACTTGTTGTTTGTCTCTGTATTAGCCCTGTAATAGTCTGGCAGCCTGTCCAGGGTGTACCCTGCCTTTCACCCTGTGACAGCTGGGATGGTCTCCAGCCCCCCTGTGACATTTCTATGGACACTCCTTTTCAGTCCAGTCCT
The DNA here is from genome assembly GCA_024447675.2 of Pterophyllum scalare. Lineage (NCBI taxonomy): Eukaryota > Metazoa > Chordata > Actinopteri > Cichliformes > Cichlidae > Pterophyllum > Pterophyllum scalare. The sequence goes on along the minus strand of JAMQGT020001635.1, from coordinate 25,123 downwards.
TGTACCTGACCATTTCAGAGGATGCTCTTGGTTTGTTAAGCCACCTAACGCTGCCCTGTGAGTCATTAAAGCTGAAAAAAGGCAAAAGGTATGTGTATCTACAGCGAAGCGAAGAACCAATTTTAAATTGTAGCTTTAGGCACTTTGTTACTAGCAACATTTAAAAAATCTTTTGTCAATGAAAAATACCAAAGATAACACAGTTTGGTAGGCATAGAATAATATTTTTACACCAACAAATTGATCCCCAAATAGTTATTAGCTGAAAGCATATCTTGGTGGCAGGCCTAAAAAATCTGCTTTTGTGATCCGGACAATGATTTTACAAGTTTGTCATTTTCCCATATAATGCCAGCTACTAGTGGGTCTCATTCAGGTTTTAACCTTTTCTCTGAAGTTTTCCTCATTTTTTATGTTAAAAATTTGTTTCAAAAGTTTCAAAAATAAATCTTTGTGTCTTTTGAATTCATGTTTGCTGTTTTTGTCATGTAACCGCTGTGGCAGGCAAGCAGAGGACCCCAGAGGCAAGGACGGAACTTGGTCTTTAGCTTTATCAGCTTGAGCACAGCACAAAGCCGGACGGGAGCCAGCGCAATAACACCAAACACACTTGAACCCAACTTGACTGGAGCGTGAACAGCGGGATGAGACCAACGAGGGACAAAGGCAAAGTGGAGACAAGAGCGCAGACTCGACACAGGAGGCAGGTACACTGAGGGAAACAAGACAGGTCAGGAGAGAGGTACAACAATGAGTGTCTGCAGCCAGCTGTAAAACACGGTGGGGGTTCTGTCATGGTTTAGGGCTGCGTTTCAGCCAGTGGTGTTGGGGGGATCTTGTCAAAATTGATGGAATTATAAATGCAGAAAAGCACCATCAGATTTTTTTTTCTACCTCACAATATCATCTGAAAAATTTCAGCTTGAGAACAACTTAATTTTTCAGCCTGAGAGTGATCCCAAACACACCGCCAGTGCGTTCAAAGCATACCTGGATAGAAAAAGGGTGACTTAAGACTTTTGCACAGTACTGTATCTAGAAGCTGTGAGATGACCCATCTGTACATTTCAAATCTAATTTAAGGTTTAAGTTGAATGAACATGCGTTGTATAATCTGTCGAAGACAGTCCAGATTTGGTCTCGGCAGCGGCCTTGCAGCTGTGTGAAAGATTCATCACGTGTGCACACAAGGTTGCAGTACAATCAGTTTGTGAAACCTTCCCAGTTTTCTAATTCCCTCTCCTTCTAGAACTGGCATATTTAGCAATACCCTTAAGATTATTGTTTTGTTTTGTTTTTTTCTTCATTTCCATCCATTTGTAAAGATTATTTATTACCAGAACAGCCCTAGGAATTGTGATGCCAGGTGTTAGCAGATGCAATGTGCAGTGGCTATGCAGCTGTCCCAGGGAGAGAGAAAATTCTTTCACGCGATAACAGATATGGGGAAGCATTTAGGTGTCAAATGTGACACTCTTTTTCATACCCTGTGGCAGATGTTGCTCAGGTATACACAAAGAGTGGGAGCAAGGCTGCACAGTGAACAGAACAACTAGGACACTTTCAACTATTTCACCCTGTTGGCACATGGTTGCAAAGAGACTGAAATAGTACAGAACAGGGAATGAAGAAAAAAAAAGGGTGCATGCATTCATTCACCACTATTTACTGGAATAAATGTAACAGCTGAGCTGACAGGGTCAGCTGTTGTGTACGTGTTCCTCTTTTCAGCGCTTTTGACTAGAGTAGTAGTAACATCACCATGCTGACTAGCTGGCCTGCACTAACACAGAATTCCTGGTGTGTTGCCCCAAGGATATATTCATACCCAGAAGATAATGTGAGCAGTCTGCAGCTGCAGAACTTCGGGCCAGGAGAATAGGCAGCAACAGTGACCCATGCCAGATGGGTTGAATAATTAGAGAGACTGTTCTAAAATGGGAAAGGTCACATTGTTTTTTCTGTTTCTTTGGACATACTGTTTTCACAGTTACATTAACATCTTGGTTAAACAAGTTTGTTAGGGAAAAAAAAGACCAACAAATTGATTTGATTTGGACAAAGACATGCAGATATTTAAGGTATTGGTAGATATTGGCCTAATACAGCTTATTTCAGCATATATTGTACATTGTTTGATACCTGTCAATATCCTAGGATTGAGACTTTCCAGACAACCAGATATTGACTCTGGATGGCATTAAGTTGGCCTGTGAGGTCTCTTGGAGTCATTTTTGAGCCAGATACATCCTTTTATGCGCATATTAAACAAATATGTAGGACTATTTTCTTGCTTTTGTGCAATATATCTAATTTTTTCCTTCCCACTTTCACCAAATGCTTGCTCATAGGATGTCGTCTCATTGTTGAAGTAGAGTCTTGAGGTGACTGTTGTTGTGATTTGGCTCAATCTATGAAAAACTGAATTAACTTGAATATGCATATACTTTCACAACTATCTGATGACTATATATATATATCCCAGCTTGCCCTGTGGGCAGTCTTTGTCCTTCAAGCTTAGGTCCTCTACCAGAGGCCTGGGACCTTGAGGGTCCTGCGCAGTATCTTAGCAGTTGCCAGTATTGTGCTCTCCTGGACAGAGATGTTCTCCCAGTTTGGGGGTCACAGCTGCCCCGAGTGATCCAATAACCACGGGGACCACTGTTACCTTCACCTTCCACATCCTTTCCAGCTCCTCTCTGAGCCCTTGGTATTTATCGAGCTTCTTGTGTTCCTTCTTCTTGATGTTGCCATCACTTGGTATTGCAACGTCTATCACTATGACCTTCTTATTTTGTTTGTCCACCACTACAATGTCTGGTTGGTTAACTCATCACAAGTTTGTCTGTCTGTATCTGGAAGTCCCACAGGATCTTAGCTCTGTTGTTCTCAATCACCCTTGGGGGCGTGTCCCATTTTGACCTCGGGACTTCCAGGTCGTACTCGGCACAGATGTTCCTGTATACTATGCCGGCCACTTGGTTATGGTGCTCCATGTATGCCCTGCCTTAGCATCTTTCACCCTGCTGTTATGTGCTGGATTGTCTCAGGGGCATCTCTGCACAGCCTGCACCTGGGGTCTTGCCTGATGTGGTAGACCCCAGCCTCTATTGATCTTGTGCTCAGAGCTTGTTCCTGTGCTGCCATGATTAGTGCCTCTGTGCTGTCAGTCAGTCCAGCTTTGTCCAGCCATCGGAAGGATTTCTCTATGTCAGCCACTTCTTCTATCTGCCGGTTGTACATGCCGTGCAGAGGCCTGTAGGCGTGTCCTTCCACGGTGGTCCCTGTTCTTGCTCCTAATATATACCGTATATATATCCAGACTTCTACTGTCTGCAGGGCTGAGTTGGGCAGCTGTTTAAAAGGCTGTCAGATCATCAGTCAGGGCTTTAATATTTTGTCCCATGGCTCATTCTTGTATGCTGCTAGTAAAGGTTACTTGCCTATTACTGTTTTAAATTCATTCATAGTTCCTAATGAGTATAACTTTGTTTGAGGAATATGTGGAATGGTGGGAGGCTGGGCCAGGAAGTAACAACGGACAATTCTCCAAATGTTTTTTTTTTAATCGCCTGTGTTAGATACAGCAGTTTTAGGGGTACCACTACTGAAAAAAAAATGGTTTAAGTATCCTCCACATTCCTGGCACGTCTGGTTTTCTTCTTAGTTTAAAACCCTCAAATCAAAAACAAACTCCTGACCTCCCACTAAACCTCTTCCCTCTATTCAGTTAATGGTATTCCCCTTCCCCTATCCAGCTGGTGTTATTATATTATGCAGTGTGAGTCATTAAAAATGATCCATGGTTTCTGGATAAAACTTCCTTTGAATTAGTAAATTAATTTTGATATATGTTGGCCAAATAATTCATCGTTAACCACACTGACACACACACACACACACACAACACAACTGGATCTGTAAATTTGTTGTGATAAAACAGATTTAGCTCCTTCGCCAATACTTGCCTGACCATCACGATAGTGTGTATTTTAACCACCTACCCTGCAATTAGCGGATGAGTAGCTCTGCTTCCCGGGTCATAAAAATGCCATCAAACTGACAGAAAACAAAGCAAAGCAACAAGACAACATATAACAAAGATTGGGAAATATTACCCAGCAGATCACAGATCCTCCATAGGACTAATTAAGGCAGCTGATCAACGAGGGAGCCGGAGAGCTCAAATCACCTTCAAATAAACAGCAAATTACTATCATGAGGAATGGCAATGCCTGTGTTTAAAACAATGAATGCTAATTGCTTGTTGCCCGTTACAAAATGTAGCTTTCATTAGGATCTTAAATCAGCCGTTGCAGTAAATAACACTGTCTCCTCTGTTTAAGGTTTAATTTTACTGTTGCTTTGGCAGCCGGTTATTAGTTTGTGTATTTTAGTTTTCAGTCGTCTGCCAGTTAATATGTGCTGCAGTGCAAATTTAAGAGAATACATTGTTTTTGGGGGGAAATTGAATATTTTCTTCTGTTAGCCGAGGGAAAACATAAAAAGGGTCACTATCACTGTCAAATTATTTTCCCAACTTTTAGTTGTCTTGTGATTTTCCTTCCCTGAAAGCTTGGCCTATTATTTTTCAAACACAAGTGCTGTGGCTTTTTTTTTAACTCGTATATTCTTGAATATGCGCGCACACACACACACACACACACACACACACACACACACACACACACACACACAGATGCTCCGGAAATGATTCGTGTCTACTTGCTGTTTCTGCCTTTTGTTGTTTTTGCAGTTTGTATGTTTATGCATTTGAAAAGTAAAGGAAATGTATCAATTGTGGCTTTTACATTCTAAGTTGTATCACTGTCGGGCCCCCAGTAAACATTCAGGTGCTGAATTACTGTCAGCTGGCGGTCTACTCGTGGTTAAAATGGAATGATGTCACTTTGGATGGCATTATTAGACTTTCTAGCAAGAGAAGGTTTGTGTTCAAGAATGTTTTCCTACAATAAAATAAAATATAAATATATAAAGAATGAAGGGACAAAAAAAACTGACTTGAACCCACAAACTTGCACTTTTTAGCCAGTCACAAATCCTACTGAGCTAATTGACCCCACACTTGATTAAAAAGCACTCCTGAGTTTATGATAATGGTGATAACTGTAAGACTCTGACTCCATAAGTTCAACAAATGAAACAGAAATTATATGCACTAAACATTTAGTGTCTTAAAGGTGTTCGCTATAAAAGAAAAATAAAACGTGCTAGTCTGTGTACATGGGGAGGATGTTGTCTCTAATTCGATCTGTAAGTCTCACTTTGTAAGAGACAGCCCGACTGAGCCTCTATACTGTGTGAAAGCAGCACCCGGTCCATCCATTGTTCAGCTTTTGGCATTGCACTGTGACCAGTTTTGACCAGGGACAGGACAGTGGGGGGATTCAACCATGTTTGCTGGGCAGCAGTCGTCACTGGTGCAGGGCATTTTCCGTCCTTCTTTTCTGATGAGCTAGTGCCACTGATGACAGAATACCTGGTGTGAATCTATCGCCACAAGGTGCCAGTAGCAGCATGATTATAGTGCAATAGTAGTAACACAGCATAAGTCAAGTGTAAACACAAAAGCAGCCCAGGTAGTGTTTTCCCTGGAATCTTTAAGTAAAACGCAACTCAATCATGTAACACCGCAGAAGCCTGCACAATATGTTGCATCTTAGGTTAGGTTTTTGAAGCTCCACTGTGTGCCCGCTGTGTGACTGCATCAGTAATCTTCATCCACCGTTTGCTCTTCCTGCCACATGGAAGGCAGCGAGCGAGTGCTCCACGCTCGGTCGAGTCTTTTGGGCCGCACATCACCAGCTGTTAGTGTGTCCCCCTCGCACGCCTTCACAGCCATAGTCGGCGTGCTTTTGCGTTAAGTAGCGAAACAGGTTTGTTGCCTCCACTTTTAAGTGGTCATCGCAGACTGACACGCTGCTCTTGGAGGTGTCTGGACTTTTATGTGCACACTGTGACAAAAGACCACATAATTTGTTTACTGTAATACTTGAAATGCAGCATTTTAATTGTCAGTACATTGTGGTTTCTCTGAAGTAGTGCTAAAGGTTACGCAAATGCAATCACGGATAAGATACTGCAACTTTTTGAGGCCTCTTTTTAACCTGAAAAAACAGATGATGAACTTGGAAAATCTGAAAACTGTCTGCTCCCTTTTTTTTTTTCTTTCTGAAGCTGCTCCCATCTTTCTCAATAATTTAATTCTGCCATGCAGCCAAATTAAGATATAAAGTGACCCAGGGTTAGCAGAGTATTTTCTTGCAGAACAGATTAGAAAAACAATCTCTGATGTGTCTTGGGGCCAATTTAAGTTTAAATTAGCACACTCCTAGTGGTGTTAATAAGCAACTGTGGTGTTAATTTGGTGTAACTTCTAAGTTGAAACGTGTCATAAAATTGATATTGGATTTCATTGGAGTTCACAAAACAAAGTTACTCCAGTATTTGCCATATATTTCATTTACATTTTTCTTCATTAGGCAGTGGAGCAGTGTGCCAGTTGTGTTATCTCATAAAATAAAGACATAAAGGGAAGCTTCGAAGCACACACCTTTAGTACCCCCTTTTGGTAGCTGATAATAAAAACAAATTATTCTGTCTGTGTTTGGCAGCCCACTTGGGACATGGTATCTGCACGTCAGTGGGTTCAGAACGGAGGAGCTCGAGTCCTCTAAGAGCCTTTCATTATTATAATTGCCATGTCTGTCCATCACATAGGCACTCCCAAAAGAACATTATCTCACACTGTACAACTATATGAGACTTAACTTGAGGAAAAATGCGCATTTCCATTTGAAGCTCGAGTCACGTCATGCATAAAAGATTAACGTACAGCTTCCGTGTGGTCCGTGTTGTCTCAGGGAAAAGAAAACACACTTTCCTTAATATATTTTCTATTCAGCTTTCTGCTCAATCGGGGTCACATAAGGATAATCACTTGGCCTCTAATGGAATAAGCTGATACACTCAGCTCTGCATTATTGAACGTTGACTACTACGACTGTTCAACAGCTCGGTCTTTGTCAAAAGCGGTGCCTTCAGCTGCTCTTTTGCTATCTCTAAATATCTTTCATAAATACATATCCCATGTTTTTTGTCTATTCTTTCATATGCAAACTGAACACACTGACTCTTTATTTATAGCATATTCCATAACACATCATGCCAAACTTTTTAAAAGGCATTTTGATGTCTTCTTTATTATATCCTATGGTCAGTTTGAGCTTGTTATGACCTCGTTACGGAGCTCAGAGAGAATTCAGCAATTAAACCATGTCAAAACTGAAAATATGTCTATAAAAATGTACATGTGAATAACATGAAGTTAGACAGCTCATCAAGAGTATAAAGAAGGAGTGCTGCAGGTGGGACTGATCGAGAGAGAGAGAGCAGGCTCTGGAGAGACCTGCGTAAGGACCTTTCAGTTAAAATGCTTGGATGTCGGTCCTACAACACCGGGAGGAGAATGATTTTGTTGTGATTCACCAGTTTGGTTTCATTATCCAGTGCGAGTATTTGGAAGTGGAGCTGTTAGATTAACAGGGGCTAAAAGAGGAGCCAACGAGTGCATCCATGTGATGTTTCTTTTGAATGCAATCTGCCTGAGTAGGTCATTGGAACTGTGCTGGAGAGCGGGACCATTAGTAACAATGACTACTGCTATGCACAAAAAAAAAAAAAAAAAGGCAACCCTAAAGTTGATTTAAAAAAATTATAATTATAGCATCAAGAAGAGGAACTGCATTTGGCAAACTCTTATATTCATGGCAACAAAGTGTCAAAGCAAACCACTATACGCCCACTATAACACGCTTTGGTGGTATTAGAGATAGATAGCTGCATGTATACAAAGTGTATTGAAAGCCAACATTTAATTGGGTTTATCTGGTACACATTCTTGTAAGATGAGATTTGGTCAGTGCACTTTGAGTGTGCGCACCTATTTAAATGCAGACACGAAGCAACCCGCATTTCTGCAGGCGAGAGATTCAGTATAACACGGGTTATTGTCAATGAAGAGTAACCCCTTTCTCCTTGATACGATGGCCTAATTAATGGCAAGGATAATTAACTGAGTCCCATTTCATTGGACACAAAGTGCAAGGCAACAGCCCCATTATCCTGTTGATAACTGAAGTGTCCTTCCTTTCATCTCCACTCTTAATGCCATCAAATACCATTACTGATTGTCCAATTTACGGAGTGCTCAGGGAGCTCACTGCTTGTTGAAGCGCAGAAGTGCATCGCAAATAGGAGGTGAATGCTCAGTGAGGTGCAGTGAGTAGTGGGCATAACATAGCGATGCATTCCAACGTACTTTTTAAAGATGGCCTCGGGAGGTGAGATGTAGCAGAAAGCCACTATAGGACAGTATATCCGATGCCCCGAATTTTTCACACCTAATGGTGTAGTGTGGAAAAGGTGAGTTTATCAGAGATTAGCCCATGCTGGGAGTCACCCACATTAAATTATTTCAGTGTGTAGCATCGGTGATGATGAATTCCAAAGAAAGCTACTGTGGCGGGATGGCAGCAGGGGCAATATCCACATACAAAAGATAGTAGAAATGGAGGTCAGAGTCAGATAACCTTGGTGGCTCAGGTAAATGAACCAAGAACTACTAAGAGTTTCCTGCTGCAGTGACATATCACTGTCCAACGTAACTTTTATATTCCCCCACCAACTTGCCCAGGGGGCCAGTTGATCAGACTTTTACTGGCTACTTTTATTGGTTTAGGAGGAATAAGAAAAAAATTTATATTTCTCTGTTGCGTTTGCAGTTTAGGTAATTAATTATGAGGTGGGAGTTTGCTGCAGTCCTGTTTTCAGTCTGGGTCCTGTTATTTTATGGGAAAAGCTTGAGTCTGATGGCCCATTGTGTGGTGTGTTCAAGGTCTTCTCCTTTTTCGGTTTGTTTTTCTGGGGCTTCCATCGCCATTTATGTTTGGTCTTTGTAAATCTTTTTGTAGCACTAAAAATTCTTTGAAATGCAACAGCGTTGATGGTTTCCCTTTAAGCCAGAAATACTTTATGGGTTAGTTTTTTAACTCAGAATAAATTCATAGATTTATGTTTTTAAATCAAGATAAATTGAGAGAACACGATTTTGTAACTAAAGTTTTAAAAGGGAAGACAAAGAAATACTTGAATAAATATGTTGCTGCTGCCAACCTGCAAATAATTTAGCAAACATCTCCAAGATTCAATGATATTCATACAGACGGCTTGATTTAAGCTTGTTCCTAATAATTCATATTAGCTTAACATTATCACATCACAACTTCACTATGGTTCTGTCAAACATGCCTTTGGTACTGCAAAGCACCATAAGCTGTTTGAGTGGAGTGTTTCTTGCTCGTGCTCATAAATATATTTCTGTAGTTAGAAAGCACAAAAGCAGCTGACATCACAGGTAAACTTGCGACTGCGACTAGCTGAGGCATCACCTGCTCTTATGGGACCACAGGATGTCCAATCTACCTGTCAGAACAAAAAAAAAAAAAAAAAAATTTAGGTTGAGATTTAGTTTTCACAGTATTTATGAAATACCATCTAGCTCATTAATTCACCAATTAATTCACTTCAACTTACATTGTATATATTCACATATTTATGATTCTTTCGAGTGTTGTTCTCTGCATGCTTGGCAGTCCAGGAAATTCAGACAAAAATGGATTTCTAATTGTGCACAAATATTCTGTTTTAATTGAAAAACTTTATCAACCAAAAGCTTGAAATTACTGTAGCCGCTTTTTGAGGCATTCAACTGTGGATTCTTTTATTCTGCAAGAGTTGAAACCTTGGGATGAGGTCTTATTTGCTACAGTGGATTTTGTATTCTGTACCTCATGGTTACTGTTATCTGGGCCATTACATGCACAAATACATCACCCAACGCTATTCTTTTTTTTTTTCTATTAAATTAAATATTCCAATATCACTCCAGAGCTGCATGACATGTCCAATAGCTTATTGTGTAAGACCTGACAAAAACAATTGCCACCGACAGTAAAAATGTGTTTGCTTGGCATTAGCTGCAGACTGCACATCATTTATGTCCTTTAAGATAATGTGTGGGTGTGTGTGTGCGTGCGTGTGTGTGAGAGTATAAATTAGACTTTGGTCTGTCACTGTGATCGTTAGCTCTAACTTTCCCAGCATTGTCAGGATTAAAAGGCAAGTAACTTGTTGCCCAATGACAGATATAAAGAGTTTTAATGTTTTTATTAATAATATAAAAAGATGGGCTCAGCATAAACAATTGCTCTTTTTGTTGTTGTTGATGAAACAGTTGTGACAGTCGTGGAAGAATTACCAGTGTGGGTTTTATATATGTACTCTGGGGATTATGTGGAATCAACACAGCTGCAGTGAAGGAGGTGTTAACAGAAGCAGATGTTATTTGTTCTAATACTTAGCGAAGGGGGGTCTGCAGGCATCTTAGCAGACTCATTCTTTAATTCCTGCACTGCTTTTATATGTCAATTAATAAAACTTCTTGGTAAACATCCATGTTTGAGGTGCAGATTTAAAATTTTTACAGATAGGCCTTCATTTACATCTACTAATCTCCCATAAACCCCGCAGTCTGTTTTATTGACTTTTATTGAATAAGATATTATTTTCTTCTTATATTTTCGATTAAGGTATAAACTGAGTGCGCTGACTCAGTCAGAGAGGTATTAAAACTCGAAAAAGAAAAAAATAAGTGTGTCCTTATCTTTTATGTGGATCAAAAGCCATATTGTAGTAAGGACAATATGTCTTCGAACATTTTGCATGCATATAAATACTGCTAGATTTTCATCTAGGGCATTTTATGCTAGCTAAAAACAAGATATCATTAGATTGATAGTGCACAAGAAAACGCAATGCATTACTGAGACCTTGGCTGCGCGCATTAGCATTCGTAATCTGTCCACGTGTGTCACTTGGCCCCGAGATGAATACACTTCTCCAGCTTGGGTACGTCTCATCCCCGTGAATATAAAGGTGACCAGATTACTTGTGTTTTGATTACTTCAAGAGATAACATATGCATTAAAGGAGCATTTCTGAAACTTTCAGCAAGGTCAAACTTTAACTACAGGGCATGTTGCAGGTTCATAAAATTGCACCTGCGGTTTAATATCTAACAAGCAATTTGATGTGGTTAGAGATAAGTGGGACATGATGTATAGCATATGCCAAGTCACATCATTTGACTTATTTGTTGCACCACATTTATATCCTGTTTCCAATAAATCTTATATTGGCACGGCCTTATCATGCTCAACCTGAAACACACATACTTTTATTGAAAGAGACACTTGAAGCTGCATCACATGGGCAGAAAATACAGCCTGAGTGCTTGTAAACATTAAATGAGCAAAACCCACTCTGCACCTTATTCTGCAGAGATTTGGGGGTGAGTGGGGGTGGGGGTGGGTGGTGGTGGGGGTCTTTGCTCTTCCAGAAGTGCTGATCCGGTTGTAATATTGGCAGGTGCTGAGCCAGGAGAGGTCTTCGGGTCTGACACATTAAGGTCATATTACCTTCCTCCATAGCCGCTCAGCCTGTGTGATTGAGCCGAGTGCTAAAGATAGCAGTTCGCCAATACAAAAGCCCAACTTTTGTCATGTTGACGATTAAAAATTCATGACTCTTTAATGTTAAACATGAAAAGGGACAATGACACAGTATAGGTTTGAGACATTTGTCTTTAAAATCACAGTAAAATCATTTAACAACCTGCCAGTCTGTCAGTGTTATAATACATGGATACTTGACTGGATTTAAAATTGAGTTTTAATTTTGATGTTTCTAAAAACTAACGCTGTGATCTAAAATATTGCTTTTGAGTTTGGACAGACAATATCTTATTGAAGTGTCAGGCCAAAATTCAATATGTCTTTCTTGGCATATAAATAATGCATTGCGGGCTCTTAGGGTAAAAAGGAGAGGAGGTTATAAATATGAAACATATTAGTTGTATTGACAAAGCCTAGCCAAGCTGGCACCCGTCACCAGCAGGAGAGCATCCCATGTAACAACAGACAAGTGTCCTCTACCATCGCCGCCCCATGACTGCACCTCTGGAGGTCACAGGAGTATGCATATTTTGTGAAGGTGAAATCTGCTCATGCTGGGCCTGCTGTAATTGCTGTAAGATATGTTGATTGTCTTTTCTGATACACACACATGCACACAAAAGAGAAAATCTTTGGCTTTAAGTTGCTTTCTCAACAACAGCTATCATAGAATGATCTAAGTAATAAAATTCCTTCCCCTGACAGAGTTATCCTGTGTCTATATTAATTTTGTTTTGCTTAAAAAAAAAACACTTGCCCGAAAGAGTGTACGATTTCTTTCTCATCCTGACATTCAAACACTAGGTTCAATATTTTATTAATTGGGAAGGGAATAGGACTCTATTTGAATCCGAGGAGCTGCCATAGTTTGAGCTGCCTTCAAGAGATAATTGTTACCTGAATCAATGATATTTTGTTGCTCGGCCCACGCAATTCCAGTCACAGAAGCAAAGATTCAGTTCACTCATGGGGCTACATGCAAACCCATATTGATAGTTCACAAACCAACTTGAGTTAAGGAGCTCAGTGCCTTGGTGGGGGCGGGGAGGGCGAGGAAGGAAAAGGAACTGCCTGCTCTATAAATCAACAATGCTGATAGTCACATTATAAATGGCAGAAACACGATCGCTTTTCATTACATTTCACTGAATTTTAAAGAATGCACCATAGGAAAAGCGCACGTGTTACTGCAGTCAGGGTTAGAGGACTGAATCCACTCATGCGCTTCTGAACATATAATACTGCTCTGCACTAATTGCATGAAGCTGTACACTGAGCAGAGCACAATCCATCCACAGTACCGCATGCTGTGCGGCAAAGTCGGACCAGCAGCGTGTCATCAAGGTGCAGCTTCCGACTGAAGATAGTCTGCTGCTATCAGAGACAGAGATGAATTAATTAGCCCGCTATGATGACTGAACATATGTGGAAGCGTAATAGCCGAACAGCTGAACAATTCAGGCTGTTCTCAGCTCATCTGGCTAAAGAATCAGCGAGCTCATGCTATCATCCATCCATCCTTCCACAGTTTTGGTCAGATTTTAGTGAAACTTGCACACAGTGATGACCTAAGAGGTCTTTACCCAAATGGTGCTTAAGGTCAAGGCCATACATATTCAGTTCAATTCAATTTTATTTATATAGCGCCAAATCACAACAAACAGTCGCCTCAAGGCGCTTTGTGTTGTGGGTAAAGACCCTACAATAACACAGAGAAAACCCAACAGTCAAAACGACCCCTTATGGGCAAGCACTTGGCGACGGTGGGAAGGAAAAACTCCCTTTTAACAGGAAGAAACCTCCAGCAGAACCAGGGGAGAGAGACAGGACAAAAGACATGCTGTGGAAGAGAGACAGAGATTAATAATAACTAATGATTAAATGCAGAGTGAAGTATAAACAAGTAAATAAGCTGAATGAAAAGAAACATTGCATTATGGGACACCCCCCCCCAAGCAGCCTAGGCTTATAGCAACATAACTAAGGGATGGTTCAGGGTCACCTGATCCAGCCCTAACTATAAGCTTGATCATAAAGGAAAGTTTTAAGCCTATTCTTAAAAATAGAGAGGGTGTCTGTGCCCGTTTTATGGGTGCTTTTCCATTCTGCAAGAATCACTGCACCTCCTGGAGTACTGGTCGGATTTTAGCGACTTCCCAGCATCTCTCATTACTGTAACCTGTGAATTGTGTTGGATCGTGAGCTGGAGGAGCTGCTATGTCACTGGTGTTACGGTTTTATTCATAAGAATGTCTAATGTCAACAAGAGGCTGATTTCATATAAAACCAAGCTTAACAGTTGTAGCTTGGTTCTGAGATAAAACATCTTAAAAATACAAAATTCTCCAGTCTTTAGAGGTGCTGGGGGGGGGGGGGTCACTTTTTGATGCTCATAACACTACTTGGCCACTCAGACTCTGATCTCTGTTTAGGAGTAATTGAAATTTTGGTCAGTAGATATCAAAATTATAGATCGTTAACCGTGCTGACTGAATAATGAATAGGCTAATGAGAGAAGCAAGCAGCCTGTATCCCTGATGATTCTTTCTCTGTTTCATGTTGGGGAAATGGTTATCATTTTACAATGTTTTCCTCAGCTGAGCTCACTAAGGGTTTAACCTGCTTATGTTGTTTTATTTAGCGTGCAATATGTAAGTGTGCCGACTTTTCAAAAGACACGTTTATGTCGAAGCCAGAGTATGCACACAAAGGCCAGATTTTGGTCAGGAATGACAGCTTTTCATTCGTATTCCTTTTTCAAGTTTTCTTCCTTACGCTTTTATCACACACACAGTAGATAGCAGTCAGCAGAGGAAGATGATGCTTTTGCATCGTTTTGCATCGAGAAAGATCACAGTTAGGGTTAAAGTAGGTACTTGGTAAAGGGTGGGGAGACATGTGGGCTAACACAACCTGCCTTACCTAGAATCTGGAACGTTCCTGTGTGAGATGAGACCAAAGGTTGGTCTACCATAGTAACAAATGACTAATATTATACAGAAAAACAAAGTCAGGAATTGGCTCATGTGGGCACCTATCTGCTCGCTTTGCAGCTTCCTGCTCCGTTTAGTGTTCACCTCGCTCTCTCCTCCTGTCTCCTTTGCATAATCCTTTAACTGTGTTTCTCTTACGTTCAGTACACACATCATGGTTTTTTTTTTTTGACGATACCAGTTTTCCCATCTCTGACACCCTGCTGTCTCAGTTTTGTCACTTTACTGCCATTCCCAATTTTGTCATTACACCCTCCTGCTGCTGCGCTGCCACCCTTGAGCTCCTTTCTTGACATCATCCTGGCACTTTTATGCCACATATTCCTCACACCAAGAAACCCAACACACACACAGAGATTGTGCATTAATGTTTCCAAATATCTTAACTAAATATTCTGGCCTTTTAACAGCCTTTTAAATAGGTGGTACTTAAGGATGAAGCACGATTGGTATGTTAACAGAATAACAGCGAGACAAAGGCGCCGTGAAGCGGTGCTTTCATTCCCCTTCTCTTTCTTTTTTTAATTTATAATCCATCAGGTACTGGGAGGTCAAAGCCACGAGAAAACCAGCCGCGAGTAGACTTTTTAAGTAGGCGGTGGATAGAAAATGTGCAAAGATAGCTAATTCACTAATGCAAACTATAAGAATAATGCCAGATAAATGCTGTTGATGGCCCGAGTTTTCAAGAAAGCAAACAAAACACTGAAGCAGTTGTCTGACAAAGTCGGCAAGACTGTAGCTCATTAGCTTCTATTCCACGAAGCAGGTTTAGCTAACAACTCTGAGTTTGTAAAACCTGAGAGGAGGGGAACTCCGGGTTTTCAGTTTGAGGAAGTGGTCCAACTTCAACTCTCGAGTCAGCTACTGGGAAGTGAACCTGCTTGCTTTTTTCAACAAAACTCAGAGTTTCTCTCTGGCTACTCCAAGAGCATGTAGTAGAGCAGATTAATAAGTTTACATTTTTGCGAGCAGTGAAATCGTAGTTTTTGTACTTAACATTAGGGCGTTTACAGGCGTTCAACTGAGACAACGGGGACAGCCTCCGTCTTTCTAACTCCGTGACTCTGCGGAGGGTAATGCAGCTGTCAGACTGTCTTTGCACCACAAACATTTATGCTACGCGCTGATCATTTCTCATATTATAAGCGATCACAGCGATGGAAAAAAAGGATCAGGAAACTGTGCAATTCCACTTGTACGACAGGACGGATACAACATGGATAAGGATCTTGGACTCAGGCTGGTTTAGGCCTGGATCCAGTTCATCTCTGTTCATTTCCCAGTCCATCTTGTCTGAATCCATTTTGGATGCATTAGTGGCTCATTTTGTCCCAACACGATCTGTAGTCCTAATTTAAAAGATCTCATCCTTCCAGAACTATGAATCTAGCTGACCAGCGTATAGATGGCTCTATAAAGGTCTGCTCTTTATTTACCCGTTGCCGTGGTGAATGAGAGCTCACAGCATACTCACAGATGGTTAAACTGACTCTGATCGGCCTTTCTGGATCGGGAGACTCAGAGATGCAGAGCTCAGAGATAATCAACTCAGACTTTATTTTTAAACTCCGAGTTTGTCGAACATGCGTCCTGGAACAGGGCCCCCGGAGTCTCGCAGAGTTTTGGATTGCTCAACAAGAGCTCATCTTTCTCACATTTTATAGAAAGAAACTATTACTTGGCTCATGAGAAAAATAATCACCCGAGTAATAACAAATGAAAAGATTGATTGGTTGCAGCCATAATGCGGTTATACACACTTTGAACCGACACTACCATTACTGAGTCTCCACTTGTCAGTCTATGAGGTTGAGAATATTAAGCACTTCTGAAAGTTTCCCCCCCCTAACTACTTCACCCATCTCTCATCTGTATCTTTTGAGAGACAGTAGGCAGATGCTTGAATACCCCAAGGAACATTTCTTCAGAAGCTGAACAGGAATGTCAGTTCATAGACTCTGGGCTTTGTGTCTAAACAAAATCAAGGCTTTGAATTTTGTTTTCCTCCTTGTTTTTTTGCTCACCTTGGGATAAACGCGTACTTTCACACCTGGGCAGATTCATCTCAAGATCATAGGAATCCTCTGTTTTTGGACGGACTTTCTTTTCAGTGATTTTCCGCACATCTGTGCTGCTGTGAACTAGATTATTGACAGGCATTAGTTAGTAAGAAGAGAAGAGAAGAGACTGCGGTATTGTGGGATGTCTGTGTTGAGCTTCGGGCAACCCACGGAGCATTTTTATCTGGCTGTGCAACCTGGCCGGATGGCATTCTCTTGGCATGCCATCCTTGTGGTTGGCCACTTGGCTTGTGGCCCAGGGATATTTGGCCCGTTGCGCACAGCAGAATCACCCCATCCCCTAATTCCCGTCTTTACCTCTCTCTCTCGCTCTCTCGCTCTCTCGCGCTCGCTGGCCACTTGCCTAAGGACAACTGCAGTGCTTTGTGTGGCCTAGCGGGTCTCTTTATACTGGCTTCATGGCCGTGGCTGTTTGGAAGACAGTGCCATGATAGCTACAGACAGCCATGCAATTATACAACACAGCCAGCCACTGTAAGGTGGTTTTGCATTGCACGAGGCCCCATCAGCTGTGACTTACCAAAGCACTGGTGTAATTCAGTTATGGGGGTGGCCTTGGGTAGTGCAGAATTAGGGGACATACAACAGCTTATTATCCACCTCTCTGACTGTCTATCAAATTGATAGCTCACTCTTACTGGCATCTCATTGACATTGTATTAAATGTCCTGTGTCTGCCCTGCTTAATTGAACACAGAATTACCCTATTTGGACACGCTTAGCAGAATGGAGCTTAACGAACGTAGAAAATAAAAGATGGGATCAGAGCTGACCTCTGGAACACACTCCATACAACAAAAGCTTGAGGCTGCAGTCACAGAGATTATCTAAAGAGGGAGGAATGGACATTTTGTAATCTGTCAAAATGCTGGCACTGCACAATACTCAAACTTGATGGTCATTCACGATATGTTCTATGAAGATCCACTGTGCTTGTCAACATGTTGTTACATTACAGAGTGGCATGATGGCAAATACGGGTCCTAAATGTAAACTTATTTATTTAGTTCTTCAAGGGGTTAAAGATGGTCAGTAGCGACTGGTTTCTAGGCAGATTCGGACGGGTTACAAAGACTGACACCTCTCAGATTACTCTGTGTCACCTTTGACGGCAGGTGCTCGTCTCTTTTGTGATTCCGTTGTAAGAGGGGTCAAAGTAAGGACAAGTCAAAATGGGGAAATGTAATCATCTCTACAAAGGCTATACAGTTTGGGGGGCGTTTCATCTTTGTATCCTGAAATAAAATGTCGATGATCATAAACGTTTATGGTGCAACTGATATAACGCACCCAATGAAAAGACCTCCTGAACTGTTGCTGCAATTTCAGCACCTTGTGCCGTACGGCCGCTGCTTCATCATTGTTTGAAGCGCTGAAGCACTCTCTTAATGAAGCGTGAATTCATGGAGGTGCAGGTTTGATCATCGCGTGGCAGAGACCTAAATGGAGAAACTATCTTATGAATACATGGTGCAACATCAATTTTTGCATCACATCTGACAACTGTCATCCTATAAAGTCATAATATAGGTGGTTACTTTGTTGCCAAAATTCCAATATGCAGAGGGACAGTCTAACCAGGGGCATTTTTGTGATTTTCTTTTTCTTTTAAATGTATGCCAGCCTATTCTTAGCTGTGCTTTGGTGTTGGACTTTGCTTTGATGCAGTTGGTAGCAAAGAGAAAATCCTCCTTTTTGACATACTGACCACATAAGGAAGTAGAATGGCTGTCAGTGGCATAAATCACACAGCTGATTTAAAGGTGGGATAGGCTTTGTTGTTGCACTGGTTTTCACTCCCATGCTTATTTCAGCAAGCTGACACCAAACTACACAATACATTACCAGCTACCTGCCTCCCATCCTCGACCTTCTGCTCGACCATCTCCGATTTGCCTAAAAATATAGTTTCATATCAAATACTTTTCAATATGACCTCCTTCCAGCATTTTTCACTCTTTGAATTTTGTTCTATTTGGATTAGGCTATCTACTGATATTTATACTGATATCTATGGACATTTTAACTGTTTAAACTGGCCAGTGCTCAGATTTTTTTTTTAATGCATTCATCCCAATTTGGAGATCCTGGTTCATTTGGTAGCCAGTGAAAATTTCAGGATTGTGTCTTTAATAGTTTTTGAGACATTCAAGTCCAAGCATTGCCTTCAAAGTGCAAAAAAAAAAAAAAAACTTTCTGGAAATGGGTCGACAATTTTTCTAAAAACAAAACAAAACAAACAGAAAACTCCCATCTTGTTGCAGAACCACAGTAAAGATTTGATATCTGAATAATATATTTCACATCATTATATTTGTGCAAATATCCAGGTAAATAAGAGGTAGCTGAGCAGAAAATGTTCTAAAAATGTCATGATTTGAGATTAAATGAGCCATAAGACAAAGAACACCCAAAGGAGAGGTTTGGAGCAGCCAGAATTATTCATTAAGTAAAAGTGGGAAAACACTTGTCCCCAGTTCTGAAGCACGCACTTAGGATTGTTAAAAGATGAGGTGATGCAATGCGGTGGTAAAAATGGCCCCCTCATAACTTTTTTGAAATGTCTTTCAAATGCAATCAAATGTAAATTGCACTTATATTTATTTAAAAAATAATAGTCGTAGTCTCAGCTTGTAACATGCTGTCATTGTATGAATGTTAGTTAAATATAGGCTTTAATTAACACCACCGCCCTGCTATAGTGCAGGTATGTAGCTCACACTGAACAGGTAAACAAGATCAGACTTTGTGTATGTTGTTGATGCGTGTGTGTCACTGACTTAGCGCCACTCTTTTTCTTCTTCTTTTTTTATATATATATATATATTTGTCTCTCTGTTTGAGATCACTGGTGCTGCTTTAGGTCAGTGCATGGAAATCCGCCTGTAGCATCAAGGCTTGCGACTCCACTCTGTGTTGAAAGACCTCTGCTGCCCTCTGCTGCTTCCGTGCTGTTCTAGATAAAAATAAATAAAATCTTGCAGCCCAAATACACTGAGTGGATCCTTATATCTGTGCTGGTATTGAAACTTTAATTCCTGAAAACAGCAATTTCGCATATGTAGTGGTTTCATTGAATCTAAAATATTAATTAAATATTATTTCTTGAAAAAGTCATTTCCATTTAAATGATGCATTTTTGTTAAGTAAGTAACATTGACCCTTGTTCTCCACAGTGAAATGATCCATCAGTGGTTTCACTCTTCTCAAAAATCTTTTTGCTAATTCATCAGCAGACCTCAGGTGGAGGTCTATTTACTTTGATACAGTATAATTTACATGGTCACCAAGGAGATAATTTTGCATACAACTGCATACCGTATAGAATTCTCACATAAAATTTCACACATATTGCATGATAATAAGAAACAAATCACAAAGGCGTTGCAGCATCTTCATGTTGTGGTTTGAGTTTTCCAGTAGATGGAGCCAAATGCTAATTAAAGAAGTCTCCGATGGGCGGTGTTCCTAAAGAGTGCTATGGAAAAACAGGTTAGGAGTTGACAGGCGGATGCTGTAATTCCATTCACGGTGCTGAACACACATCTGTTTGTTAAATTTCCTGTTGAAAACTGTGTTACATCCACCACAAAAGGGTAGCAAATTGGCCCTCAAACCCACATTTAATAAATCCTTCCCGACCTAATTGACTGACAGGGAAAAGACGGGCTTGTGCGCACCTGTATTGTATGAATCCTGACAGGACAAGATTTCATTGGCAGTGATTAAAGAGTCATTATATATCATCTCAGGTGCTATATGTGTGTGTGTTTGTATGCATGCGCACAACAGAGATAGCATTCACCATTTCTGAAAGCAATTACATTTCCCTTAAGGAAATTATCCAGATGGGTTTGAAATATGCAACAATTTGTTTGGTCATTAAGATGCCTATTCAGAGCTGCTTTTGCTTGTAATTATAACAAACTAGGCAGTATGCCATGTCACTGATGCATTCCCTTGTGTTCAGAAGTAATTTTCCTTTCCTGAGGGGGAAAAAGCTGCCTTGTGTTTTCTAATGTTCAAACCACACTCGTGACTACGAGCCATTTGGAAAGTTTGCATCCCCCATAAACGTGCTCAGGGCAGGATTTCTTTAGTCATGAAATTGTGTGAATAATGTTTCATTCTTTTGAAAAATGCACGCTTTGTAAATGGCTCATAATCTGAAAAGCCCCTCACCTTTTTATAGAAAGGAAGCAGGTGTCATCATGTGTCAAGACCCCAGGAACCAACTAAGCTTCGCAGAATCACGTTCTCCTCACAAGGCCATGCCGGGCCGTGCTGTGACTTCTCTGGCTCGCATACATGTGACAGTCTGTCATAAGGCGTGCAACCTGGCAACAAGGGGCCAAGCTATTTCTAACCCACACACTACATAGTCAGACCCAATATGAAATAGTTGCAAAAACATGAAATTTGACCAAAAAAAGTAACACGAATAGAGGGTATAAAACCATCCTTAATCATCCTGTAGTTTTTCCAGCAGTAGATTTAAATAAAAATTCTGTTCGTGATTTCTTTATAAACATTTTGCATCATATTTCTGAAGTCCATATACTGTCCAGTGGGGTGCACATGGGTATTTCAGTTGCTTACAGTCAGTCAGTGCACACGAGTGGGGTATCTGGGGCTTTACAAGTAGCCAGATGGACAGTTACATAATCAATATATGTTGGGGCAAAAACAGCTTTTCAGTTGCATTTTAGCCATGATATGAAGGGAATGTGAGAAACTGCCTTGAGTGTCTGCTTGTTACTTGTTTGGGGAAATGCTGCACAAGAAAGGACATTTTCTAATAGTCCAGGCACTGGTCAAGGAAAAAAAAGCCTCAGGCAGTCTGCCAGTGCTGTCACATCTTGTCTGCATACCAATATTTCACCTGCATTATTGATTGCGGTACTTTGAATCTTTTAGTCATTCTAGCCACAATAGACCCATAAAAAACATCATGCATTATGAATCATGACATCCAGTCCTGTTTCTTACAAGCCTCGCAGGGGGCTCAAAAACATCCTCAAAGCTTAAGTCTTGAAGTTACAGCATCAACCTGGTGCCTGTAGTCTGGCTGTGATAATCTTCGAGCAGCTGGCCACAAACAATGGGATGCAGCCTTAGTGAGTTGGAGCTGGACCGGAGGTCACGGGTGTAGCTCTTTCCAACAGGAAAACCACAGCGTGATGGTTTTGGTATTTCAAAATCTAAAAGAAAAAAAAAGAAAAAGCCAAAATCAGTGAAAATCTCATGTACACAACCTAGAACCCTGAATTCTGTGGTCGTATTCTGCAGCGAGGTAAGCACAGAAAAAAGTAGTGCACACTCTATTCCATGTGATGTTCAAATACCTGCAACCATGCAACATCTCCCACTTGAGTGCTAATCATGCAGCAATATGTGACGTAGGATGCACTGGTGGAATTAATTCTTTCTGCCTGGAAAGCCAACTCTGAGAAATACAGCTGCCTTCTCCCCATGTTTGGAGCTCGCTGTGGATGAAAAAGTAGCAAGACATAAAACATAATGTTGATCCACTTTTAATGAAAATGTTGAAGAATAATCGCTTCTCACTGGGCACATGTATCTGCACTGCAGGCCAAATGCAGAACATTTCCTTTGATTCATTGCATTGGACAGAGAATGACATTCTTTAGAGAGGCAAAATTATTTCCCAGCCCTGCTTGCCGTTCACTGATAAAACATTTATGATGCCTAAAAGTACTTAATGTACATTAGTGTATTTATAATGGTTTGAACCCTTCCAAAATTAACTAAATCTATCAACGGAGGGAGAAAGATGTGCCGAGCATCTGCGCATCGTTTTGAAGAGACAGAAGTTGAGCCGAGGCCAGGCTGTACTTTTGTGCGGTACCACTTTGTTCCCCGCCGGGGCGCCGCAAATCAATGGAACTATTTAAACAGGTAAGTCACGAAGAGCACACACCTGTTTGTTGCAGCAACCTGGCAGGAAGTGTAAGGTAGGATGAGATAGACCTGTGACTGTGCAGCTCTGAAAACACCTACATGTCCTAAGTTAGGATGGAAACACGTTGTGCTTTATGGACCATGCTCCATACAACATTGTCACGCAATCCAATGTTTTGCCATAATATTAAAATGGGTCAGTTCGTTCTTAAAGATGAATTGCAGCTACTTTGAACCGAGCTCTGCCATCAGGTTATTGACTTGCTATCTGCTCGATCGTGACCTGATCACAACAGCAGGCTGAAACACTTTGTTTGATGGATAACTGCCATCAGTATTAGTAGACGAAAGGTGATCAATGAGGGAAACACAAACGCACTCATCCCTCCTTTATGCAGCAGTTGTGCTCCGTGGTATCTGTAGAAACTAAGCTGGAGAGCTAATAGCTGCTTGCTCATAGGTTTGTACAGACCTTGGATTGAGGAGTCTCTTAAGATAAAAACACTGTCTGCTCTCACTTACAGAACAAGCCTTACCATAGACAAAAAGGCAGACACACCACTCCCTCATGCCGGCTGCAGTCTTGGAAAGCAAACTATACTTAATAAAGTGTTCAACACAAAATGTCTACATCTATTCAATAAAAATAAAAACGAATCCAGTAAAGAACATGTCGGAGGTGTCGGCTGAACTTTGTTTATGAAGCATTCGTCTGCACGCAACACATTCCTCTGATTTTTAAACACTGAAGGCTTCACAGAGGCGACGTTTACCGCCTCGCTCCTATATTGCTTTTGTTTGCTTGTACAGGGGTACACAATCGCCACTTGACGCTGTGCGATTAATAGCTGCCTTATTCATCTTTGCATTTAAAGTAACTCTGCTGCTAGTGATGACGGACAGCTTGTACGTAGTTAAAGAGTCGGTACTTCTACAGAAGTATTTATAGGTGTCTTTCAAAATAGGTTTAAATATTGTAATTTTCAGCTTGAAATTGAACCGCCTAGTTATTTTGCGTTACGAGCTCTTCAGTCTCCATGTTTTTCATTCTGATATGGTAATAGCCGTCCCGGGGACGATGATGATGATGATGATGGCACGAAGCAGCGGTTACGGTGGAACTATGTACACGGCAACTTTTCCGTGCTCATCGTTTCTTCAGAAGTTCCGCTTCTTCTGTTCTGACGGAAAAAGTGTTTCCACAGTTTTCGGTAAATAAAAATGTAAATGACCAGACACACATTTGACAACCGCTTTAATTTGCAAGTAGTATCTCTTGGTGTGACTGAAAAGTGCTTAAAAACAGGAGCGCACCTACATATCTGGCATTACAGCAGTGAGATTGTAGGTGTTGAGATCTGTAACCTAATGGAGCAGCACGAGGAGGGCATTGATGGGAGGCAACTCCAAAGCCGCCCACTGTTATCTTCTGTTTAAAAGAAAATAATAGTAATTTGGAGATGAGTGTAAAATTAGCTACATGGTGTTTGTTTAGTGTACTGTTTCCTGAGAAATACAGTTTGCTACTGGTAAGGAGTAGGATTGTTCGGGCATTTCAGTATTAAGAGCAATTCAGCCTTTGCTGAAGTCCAAAATAACCGTGTTGTTCATCAATAAATGTCCAGATAGGTATAGCAAATAAACAGATTAACAGCTCTTCTTTTCGAAATAAATAAATTAACAGATAAAACCCTCTTCGTGCACTAGATTGTCGATATTTGTCTATACACAGATTAGTCAGGATGTTGATTTACACCATACCTACCTGCTCCCTACACTGTCAGTTACTTTCCTCATCATATCTGTCAAAGCCCAATTTAGCACCTCTTACATGGTTGCTGAATTCAGGCAGCTTGTCAATATCATGTCCAACGTGTTTATGCTAACAGGATGGATGGATTTCTGTGGTCATTTGTGCAATCACATACCTCACAGAGATCAAAAGAAAAAACAAGAGTTTAATGAACCACATTAGCATCTCTCTTAATAGTGGAAATTATGTAACGGGCAATATAGTGGCTTCTTTTTGTACATTGTTTTATTAAGAAAATAAGTATAAAAATATAAATATAAAACAATATGACTCAGCATTCAAACAGCATGAATTCAGTGTATGACAGTTTCCTACAACATACACTTTCCATTACATGTTACACCTATATGATGAAATGAATTCACAGTTTGACAAATAAACTGCACCAACCATTCACATGAACATTGCTTGTCAAACAGAGATAGCAAATAGTATATAGGATGTCCATCATTAAAAACATTTTGTACATGTACAGTATTTAATGGAGCTGGCTCGAAAGGCCACTCAACTCCATCCCTATCCCACCCAAACCCAGTCCGGTACCATTAAACATTGATAGATAGTATACAATGCTGCTATCGCTGATGTCAATTACAAAACACATTGTCCGCAGCATTGTTCACAAAAAAAAAATCCTAAAATTCAAAGGCATCTTTACCGATTATGACCAAAAACAGATTTATACTTTGTCTCCATTAAGGGAAATTTCAATGCAGT